>OENM01000369.1:0-12541 GCA_900239745.1 Rotaria magnacalcarata | reverse complement strand
TTTTAATTCTTTCTAATTGTTGCAAAAAATGTTTATATTCACTTGTTAATCTTACGATAAAAATTGTCTTTCACCTTTACTATAACTACATTAGAAATTCATATTTTTTGAAATCAAGCGCCAATTAATAGAATTGGGAACCAATTTAGAGTGGGGACGAATCTGGTGGGGACGAACTTAGAGTGGGGACGAATTCGGAAAAAAATATCGGGGGACGGATTAGGAATCAATTAATGGGAGACGAGTTGGTGGGGGACGTAATAGGGGACCAATCAGGGGTATGCCGAAACAATCCAGTTCTAAATTTTCGAATATGGATTCGATATCCACGTGGCTAATAGACTTGATATTGTTGATAAAAATTTACATGTTTCGAGAGGATTGGTATCCACATTGAACTTTTATTTTAGGTAAAGCACACGAATTATGTGGCAATCATCAAGCTAAACTTCTCTGTCTATCATATGATTATGAAGGTTTTCATATTGTATCTGATCTTTTTTATAATACAATACTTAAGTATACACTTGATGTTGAAGCTGTATCTTGTGATGAAATGTATGTTGATTTAACTGAATTAGTACAATATTTCAAACCACTCCATCCATTAACATTTGTTTCATTATTACGAGAAGAAATTCAGTCGAACACAAAGTGTCCATGTTCCGCTGGCGTTGGATCAAGTCTGCTTTTAGCTCGTTTAGCAACTCGACAAGCTAAACCCAATGGACAATATTATGTTGAAAAAGGTTATGAACAAGAATTTATATCTAAACAAAAAATTCTTGATTTACCTGGCATTGGTTTGTCATTACTAGATAAATTACAACAAAATTGCTCACATCAAACAATTGAAACCTGCAAAAATGTACAAAATTTATTTTCTCTTGAACAATTAAAAACTATTTTGGGGAAAAAACAAGGACAAACTATATATGATATGTCGCGAGCAATCGACACAAGAATACTTTCAAAAGATTACTTGCCAAAATCAATATCAATTGATGTAAATTATGGCATAAGATTTCAAACATTTGATGAACTCACTCTATTCGTTAAACAATTATCAATGGAATTACATAAACGTTTAAAACAAGCTAAGCAAAAAGGAAAACAATTAACGGTGAAAATTCGTGTTCGATCTGCAAATGCGCCTATTGAACCAGAAAAATTCATGGGCTGTGGAAAAACTGATGATTCAAGTCGATTAATTAATCTTCATTCATACATAGATGAACCAACAACTATTGAATTAGAAGCTATCAAATTATTGAAACAATTTCATTTTATTGTTGCAGATTTGCGTGGGGTAAGTAACAGAAAAAAAACATTTTTCTTGTTATTGCTATTCATTATTATAAAATGATATTCATTCAGATTGGCATAGGCATAACACAATTACAATCAACAGTTAAAAATAATCAAGGAAAAGATGTAAATGGTACACGAACATTATTTGAATGTAATCAATTTCGAGTACCAAAATCAATGGTATCAACAGAAAATGCAGATATTAATCAAAATATTGATCAACCCAGTGAAAGTTCGGTATCAAGAAAACGTCCTATACAGCAAGAACAAACAATAGCTATTGCAAGAAAGTAAGATATAAAAAAAAATGAATGACAATTCTATGAGTGACGTATCCAACATAAAAAACAAATATACAAAACAAAAGCATAATCATGTATTTTTTCAAGTTGTTTATGAACACATTGTAGACATGTTTTACAACGAAAACGAATAGATATTTCTCTATTCAAATATTTTTATTTTAGAGTGCTACGACATGATTGTTATACTCCTGGACAAATTGACCCTGGAGTAATGGACGAACTTCCAGGTTCAATACGAGAAGAACTTGAAGAATATTTTAAAACCCGTCCATCTATTTCAGAAGAAAATGCAGAGTTAAATCGTAGAGAAATAGCTGAAAAATCTTTTACACAAGTTATGGATCATATTGACGAATCGGTTCTCAATGAACTTCCACCAGAAATGCGTCGTGAAATAGTAATGGCAAAAAAATTACGAAATATTGAAACAAAATATCCACCTATAGGTGGTAAACGACTGGTACCTATATCGAATTCAATAGCTAAAGAAAAAAGTAATGCATTTAATCTTCTAATGAATTCTCCACAAAAACAGCCTGCATCAAAAAAGCAGTCGAATCCAATTAAAAAATGGCGTACCGAAACGATTCTTCAAGAAGAAAGAAATATTCCTCTAGCTCGTAATGAACCAAAATTTAATCGAAATGAGAAAACAAAACAACAGCCAAGTATTGCTGGTTACACAGCATTAAGTGAGGTTAAATTAATGCTCCGTGAATGGATTGGATCAAGTGATGAGCCAAATCAAATAGATTTTGATCTATTTCAAAATTATCTAATTGAATTATTAAATTTTTATAATGCGGAAATGGTTCATCAATTATTAAACTATAGTTTATTACAATTAAATACTCAAACAAACATAAATTGGAATGAAAAATTCCAAAATCTAATCGATGCTGTACAAACCTATTTTCGTCAAATGTATGGCGGTGCCACAATGGATCTTTCATAACAACAAAAAATATGTATACCTTCTATTTTTGTGATTGAATTTTTCTTTTTTTTTTGGAATAAATAAATAATAGATCTCCGTATGCGAGAATTTGATATATATATATATATATATATAATTACATATAATACATTTCCTTTATATTTTTTATTTGTATTNGATAGAAAAATGAAGCTCAAAGAATTAGAGTCTCATTTAAGTAATGTTGAAAATTTTTCCAATGCTAAAGAATATCTTGAACAATATATGACAACGCCACATCTTGGTAAAATGAAAAAAAAGGAAATGTTTCAAAAAAATCTTAATTGTTATTTCTCTTATTTAGCTGCTCGAATGATTTATACAGCTCAAACTCAATATGATGATATTGAAAGTCGTTCATTAATTGATTTAGGTATTGGTACAGGAATGTTGTCAATAGCATCGTGTCTTCTTAATGCTGATCATGTATTTGGATTTGATTGTGACCTAGATGCATTAGGATTATGTCAATTGAATATCAAGGAATTCGAACTTGAATCTAGTATTGATTTAATTCAAGCTGATTTACGACGTATGAGTCTACCTATCGATTTAAATCGTATTAAAGCAGATACAGTCATTATGAATCCACCATTTGGCACAAAACCATTTTCAACTTCAACAGAAAATCAAGATGAATTATGTTTAAGTGGTATTGATATGCATTTTTTAAACTATGCAAGACAATTAGCACAACATTCAATTTATAGTTTACATAAAACAAGTACAAGAGATCATATTTATAAGAAAGCTAAAGATTGGAATATGAAAATTGATGTTTTGGCTGTACTACAATTCGATATTCCAAAATTAGAAAAAAAAAGACCAAATCGTAAAATATCAACAGCAAGTAATGCACCATTAAAATCGATCGAAGTTGATTTTATTCGTTTTGAAATAAAAGATAATGCTGATGATTGATACATGTAAAAGAAAAAGCATGTTTTTCTGTATTATTAATTATCTTTGTTAATTATGATAAAGTTTAGAAAAGAAAGAAAAAAAAAGAAAAGAAACAGAAACAGAAACAGAAAACAAAAACAAAAACAAACAAAGATGCCACTCGATATCAGTGGAAAAGGTCGTATACTGCTATTGTGAATTGATTATTGGATAAAACCAAATGATATCATGATCTATCGTCCACATTTTGCCGTATATTACTCAAGCATCAATTCATTCATGCTTGTTCTGGACACATACGTAAAGAGACGTAGGATGAAGGATATATTGATACCATTTCTTCTGTTCTGTGCCTTTCTGAGTAGCTACTTGCTATCTGTCGAAGAGTAAAGAAAAAGTAGAAGAAGAACAAGAAGAAGAAAGAGAAAGACATGCAGTCCTCGTACATAACTCGTCCGTTTCATTGTCGATCTGCTGAATTAACGGGAAGTCAGTTCGCTTTGCTTGCTATGTATCTATGTCAAACGTCGTTGTCGTTTATAGCCTTTTGCTTGTTTGCTAACGCAAGAACAAAAAATGCAAACTACATTGGTTATCAACACTTTTAGATATTTTCTTACTAGCATTATTTGCGTTATCTAACATGAGTTCGCCTGTAACAGTTCGTCTTGGACGTGAAGGAACTGAACGACCATGGGGTTTTCGTCTTCAAGGTTAGATTTTTCCTGTCTGTTATTATCATTATTTCCACTAGCCGTTGTTTTTTTTTCTTTTGTATTCAGGTGGTAGTGATTTTTCTATCCCATTATCGATCCAACTGGTAAGTGTATGTTTTAAAGTCAAAAGAAAGAGGTTGACCTTTTCGTTCCTTATTATTTATATGCTTTATTTTTTTGTATCCAAGGTTAATCCGGACACGCCTGCTCATGCATATGGTTTAAATGCTGGTGATCAGGTTATAGCAATCAATGGCCGGAATGTAACTAATGTGACGCATCAAGAAGCCAAAATGGAAATAACACGATCAGGAAATGAACTTGAATTAACTGTCATCAAGTAAGAATATTAATAATTAAGATAAATTGACTGTTATTTATTGTCGTTCTTTTTTTGAATATTTTAGAGGAGCAGTCAATCAACAAGCGATGCCTAAAGCACAACCCATATCACAATTAAGAACAGGTTCCGTACATCAAATGCCTACACCACAAACGATTCAACCTAATTTTGCATTACCCAATCAGGCATTAATTCTATGAGAACCTTCGATTGATTTTTATTATTATAAATTTTTAGCCTCAAACGCATATCGGTAGTAGCCATAATCGAGCAGCAATGCCATTCGATGCTCGAGTTGGAAATGAAATGACTTATCAAGCAGCTAAACCAACTAATTGGCAACCTGGTATGATAAAATTCAATTTCAATTCAAAAATATCATTCTATACATCTATTTTAGGAGATTATACAAAGGAAGAACCTGAACATCTACGTCCTAAACTTAGTTAGTATTTTATTTTCTTGTACATATTGTCTATATGTTAAGTTTTCGATACTTAATAATCTATAGCTAATTTTGAATCTTCACCAGCCTACAATAAAGATCCACTTCGTAAGTAAACTTATTATTTTATTGTGTTCTGCCATTAGTAGATTTATGTTATTTTGATTTGTTTTTGTTTTAGAACGTGAAACTTGGCGACCAAAAGCTTATCGTGACAATCCTCAAGCACCAGCTCGTAATGTGGGCACAGCTGTTTACCATGCTCAGTATAATTCTCCGATAGGACTTTACAGTGACGATAAAGTTTTAGAAGCATTTAAATCACAAGCAGGCAGTTTAATTGATGATATTAAAGGGTATATTAAAGCTAGAAAAAAAAATTTAATCTTCTTTACAATATTTGTTTTCGTTTTGAAAGTAGTTCAAACAATAGTTCTCCTCAATCATCTAATATATATAACAATCAACAACAAAATCAAACTTCATCAACATATCAACCTCTAATGAATCCTCAGCAACAAAATATTCCTCATTCATCTGAAGCTAAACTTTCTCGGTCATTTCGTGCCCTAGAACAAGATCTTAGCTCTGTACAAGGAACATCACAAGCACCTAAATCTATTTTTGATCAACGTCGTCAACAGCAGCAGCAGCAGCAACAACAACAACAACAATCTACTGGCTTTCGAAGTGTTAAACCACCTGAAGAAGTTCCACCTGAACTACAACGAAGACCCTATCATACTGAATATCAAGTCGAGCATGTTCAAGAAAAATGGCTGGAACCAAAAATAAAATAAAGTAAATGGTTATTGGCGATAGATCTTATCGTAAAATCCTTTCGTTTTTTTAAATAGAATTCTTCTGGTGTGCAATAGAACTTTTTTCAGTTTGCTCAGTTCTCAATGCGTTGAGTCAATTCGTTTTTTTCTTCTTCTTTTCATAATTCTGATCTTTCTATATTAACAGTGATGAACACATGGTGCTTTATAAAATAGAAAAAATAACGAAACTTCTTTTAATCGTCGATTTGATTCTTTTTCTCATAGTTCTGCAGCCTTTTCTTTTTTCTTTTTTTTTCTCGCATTGAATAATGTAAGTTTTGTTCAAACAGGAAAAAAACATTATTTATTTGAATCTCTTTTACCTATTAAGTATCCAAGTTACATAATGTAGTATTTGTATTGTTCATTTTTTAACTCTTTTTTTTTGTTAATTGCCCACCATCGAATGTGTGCGTGTGTGTTAATTGAATAAATATTCAAGAAAAAAAATACTAGATAAAGATTTGTTGGCAAAAATCGATATAAGTAAAAGTATGTGTCTATCGCTAACTGATCTCACAAACTCTCGCCATTGTTGACATAACTGAGTGTATTTTGAATCAATGTTTGCATTTTACACTTAAAAGAAGTTGCCATTTCAGCCATCGAAATTTTTATTTTTGCGTTACTTTCAACACACGCATACAAACAGCGTCGGTAACTGTAGTGCAAGTAAAATAGTTTTTTGTTTGATCTTACACTAGCTACCATAAATTATGACTACTAGGTAAGCATCTATTTTGTATAATTTGATTTGATATTGATTACGAACGATTGATTTTAGTTATGGAAAACAGCAACCAAGAAAATTGAGAGAAAAAGTGTGGGGTTTTGACAATGAATGGCAAAAAGATATATGTGATTGCTGTAACGATTTGGGTTCATGTAAGTTTATTTATTTCATATGAAAATCTTGTGTCTACATGAAGAATCTTTGCTTTTTTGTTTTGTATTCTTACAGGTTGTTGTGCATATTTTTGTTGTCCATGTTTTTGTTGTCAAGTATTTAGTCGGGCTGGTGAATGGATTTGTACACCATTTTTCTGTTGTTGGCCTGACGCTTTGATGTCACTACGTATGAAAATTCGCACGGGATTTCGATTGCAAGTAAAAATTAGAACCAAACTTATTTTTTCAAATATATATATTCTATTTCTGTTTTCAAGGGTTCGATAGGTACAGATTGTCTGGCTGCTATATGCTGTCCATGTTGTGTATTACTTCAAATCAATAATGAACTCGAACACCAAGGCTTATAATAAATATGTAAAATAAATAAAAACATGAATAATAATAATAATGATAAATGCACCGGAAAAATAAAACAAAAAATAAGAAAAACGAATTTAAAAATAAGTCGTATTTTTTTAGTCACAATCATCTTTGCTCAATATGCGGGGAGCACAAAATTGTCCTCTGTTTGTTGTTTTTAATATATAACCACGATTACATACACATCGTCCGAATAGTGTACAGTGAGAGTTTGAATCCATATTAGCACATTGTCGATTTAGTAAACAACGAACACGAAATGCATTTTCCAAATTCGAAAAGGTTGGATAAGTAGTTGGTGTTGGTGACCATGGCCACCAACGAAATATAGTCGTTGTGGAAAATATTGCTGTTGTTCTTGTTGTCTCTAGTGGTATTGTTGTCGTCATGATAGGTGCTGCTTGTATTAGTTCTTCATCAGATAATTCTAAGTTAACAAAAAATTTAATGGTATGAAAACGAGGAAAATAATAAATAAATTTTTATCTAATACCAGGTTCTTCTAAACACGTCCAATCATCGACAGGAAAATAACCTCTTGGACAGAAACAAATAGAATTTAAGCAAACTGCATTTGATGTATGACAATTACGTTTGGTTGAACATTTTCCTCCTAACAAACTTTTATAATCAAATGGTATTGGTGTTGATTTTATTGTTGTATCTCTGTTCATATCTATTCGAATACAGCATACATACGTATATGTATATTCGAGAGAGAAAAAAATCCATATATAAATTGTTTAATTACCTTTCATACAAGTATATTGATCAATCGACCTATAACCATCGATGCATGCACATTTTCCATTATAGCAATGTGATTCGGATATTGTTCGTCGACAAAAGTAATCATTAAAACATGAATTACCAATCTTACCCAATGTTTTCAGTACATCATTACTTATCGAGTTAGTTGTTGATGGTGTAATCGATAGTGTCGATGTTCTAGTTGAATCTTCTACAATTGAAATCATTTAAAAAATATATCCTAATCATTATAGGAGTTCCGTTAAAATATAATACCTGGTCCACGAATATTATAACATAAATATTTTCCCAACGGTACATAACCTTCCAAACATACACATACTTCATGAATACATTCGAGATGCATACTAATCTGTTGACAATCGATAGCTGTCGAACAAGTTGAACCAAAACCAAGTGGTTCATTCGGAGTAGCTTTTGAAATTCGTATCTTTGACGGTAGTATTACTACGACGAAAATACTTTAGAATAATTAGTTTACACGTCAATAAAACTAACCAGTATCTTTTAAACACCGATAGGCATCCATAGGTATATAACCGCGTGAACATTGACATTTACGAGCAAGGCACACTTTCGTTTCATCCGTAGATAAGCGTCGACATTGATTTGTCCAGTCACATGGTTCACCCAACATTCTCATACCTTTATATTCCTCAAGTAAAGCTTCGAAAGTTAAATTTCAAATTCTTTTTTACCCATATTCGTTTGTCGATGATATCGCGTTTGTTTTATTTCTGGTACACATCCATTTAATGTATGTCCGAATGGACAAATACATTTTTTATCAAAACAAATTGCATTAGCCATAAATTTTCTGCAATTGAAGTTTGTTTCACATTCATTATTAAGAATATTTTCGTTGTGAACAGTCGTTGCAAAAATACCATGAATTACTAATAGTAAACTGAGCCACATTTTCAATCTTCTATGTGAATTGAATGCTAACAATGAAATATAGTTCATTCGTTTTCTCTTTCTTAAATCATACAAACCCCATATCCTTGAAACTCAAGTTTATAACCATGTCTGCTGTTCTTTTTTTTCTACAGGTGCTTAATCTTACTTTCAAGGGTTGTTGATAAATGCTTGAACAAAGTTCAACATATCTCTTTTATTAGATACATAAATCGTCTCCATCAAAGATCAACGAAACGATGCAAAGAAAACGTAAAATATATTTAAACAATTTGAAATTATCATGGTTATATGAAAACAGTTAAACAGAACGATTTTAAATTAAAACAATCTATTGAATCATAAATGGGCTATTGAATTTTAAGCAAAATAAAATTTTCTTTGTGTAATTTTTTGGATTTGATGAAAAAATTTGACTTCTTTGAAATCAAATATATATGATCTAGATTGCATGAATCAATATGATTTTCTTTGGTTTGAGAACCTTTAATGCGCTAGGAGAACTTAAGTTTCAAACAAATTTTGCTTATCAGTGAAATATGATGAAAATTAATGTCTAATCAATCGTTAAACTTTGATTTGTAATATATTGCAATTATCTATTGAGTTTTTTTTTCTTCACATTAACTCATGAGACTCAATACTACAGAGTTAAATATTTTAGTGAAATTACATATCGAAACGTGATTCTGAAAGAGTTGAATAACCAAACTTATACATTTAATGAAAAACAAGAGAATATTATGCATTCATAAAAGCATTTTCATTTCACAAGATTCGTGAAATCCTATTCACGTGATTAGTCAAAACTGAAAAGCAAACATTTAGAAATAGTTTACTTTTTTGTCTGAAACTTTTTCTATGAGTTTAATTTTAATTTTGACTGATTATATGAACAGATATTTATCAAACAATCCAAATAGAAATGCGCTTATATCGATGCATATTATTTCTTTATTTTATATGTGTCTTCATATCGAAACTGTTTGATAGCGTCAACGATTCAATGCATCTGAGTTACTACGACAAATCGAGTGACTATTGTAGACCCAATCAGGTTTTTAAAATTTTTTCCAATTGATTATTCGTGGAAATACATGCTATCAGATAAATAAATACATAAATAAAGTTTTGTTCATTGATTACAATTGGAAAATTATATGTTGTCTTTGAGTAATATTCTTTCCAGCTTATTTTTATACGAGCTACATGGCCTGTTTCATTTTTTGCGTCTTTTTCAAATATATTCTCACGCAACATAATCATCGCTACCGTCATATCGACTTTCTATTTTTTTTATCGTTTCTTCCTTTTTGATACGTATTTGTACGCAAAAAAATAATACTATATTCATTTTTCATTTAACCACCTTCGTTTTCCATATTGAATATATCTTTTCTTCATTTCTACTTAATAGGTGAGCGATAACGTAAATCATACAATTCAAATATATAGTGTTACATTGAGTAGAATTGTGAAGGTATAATTGATACCAATGGCTGAAAAACAACGTTGTGCACAATGTAGAAAAGTGTATGTGTTGCAAAGTGTTCTGAGTGTCAAAATCCATATTGTATGTCACATTTCATTAAACACCGATTATTACTTGCTGAACAAATGGATGATCTTCATGAAAAATGTGAACTATTACGAAAATATATGATTGAAAATCATTTCGAACAATCACTTCTATCAAGTATTTGTGATTGGGGCCAAAGAGCAATAATAAAAATTCAAGAAATTGCCGAAAATACTCTAAATGATCTTCACGAAAAAATGGAAAAAGTTAAAAGTCAAGCTGAAATTTCAATAAATAAAATAATCTCAGAATTTGAATTAAATTCAAAAACAGATGATTATAAAGAAATTGAACATGTCAGATGGTCTAAAGAAATCTTAGAACTTCGTGGTAAAGATATACCAAGATGGGAATTTTTTGATTTTTTTCACGTATTTATGTATTTATTTGTAAGTAGAATAAGATTTCACTACAAAATTGAATTCATTTCTATTTGTAATAAAAAACCTATAGCGGTATAGCGGCATAGTTTTATAGTATTACAATAGTATAGTGTTTGATGGTTAGAAAGAATATTCTAATAATTATTTATCGATATATTTCCACTTTCTCACTAGGGCTACAACAGTTCTCAGATCGTAGTTCAGATCAAATGAATGAAAGAACTGTTGAAACAGTTCTATTCACTGATTTGTCCATAATCGCTAGATTGCCTGCATTCAATCACTAGTATCATTTGGGCCGTAATTAAGAGTAATTCATTCGATCCCTTAGGTCCTATCTTGATGTGATATCTGTGATTTTTGCATCGTACCTGAAGGTGGTCCCCGTAAATTTTGTGGATTTACACTGGGATGGTTCCTTTAGTCATTTTGGATCTACTTAAGGGTTGTCCTTATGAATTTTTTGGGACCGCCAAGGATGGTATTTCAAGTTTGAAGATATCACTGCCGGGCAGAGTGACATGTTAAAAGGACGATGCTTATATAGGATTGAAAAAGTGATAGAAACTGCCAATCGTTACGAATAGGGTTGTGCCGAGACCGGGACTTCCCATCTTCATCTCAGTGGTCGCGCTCGAGGTTTCGGTCTCGCTCTCTTTCGCGATTAGCCTCGGTTCCAGTATTGATGAGTGTTGGTCTCGGTTCATCCCTAGTTACGACCGAATAAGTTACAAGAATCCTCTCCCACACTGCGCAAAAGAATACAAGGGATACCACTATATATGTACTAAAATGTTGCACAGATCAGTCCTGGGAAGTTCTCACATAGTTTCAATTACGATCCTGGGGTAGGTCCAGAAAGGTACAGGACCACACCTTGGTAGTTTCTTAAAAGTTCTAGGTATCATCTGTAAGTAGATCCCAAATAGCTAAAGAGGCCACCCCTGGGTAGGTCCTAAAACTTCTGACTACTCCCTCTGACTGAGTCCTTAGAATTTCTAAGTACCACCCTTGGCCAGACTCAAAATACTTCTAACTGTTACCCTTATGTGGTTCTTAAAAAGTTCTGAGTATCACCTATAGGTAGGCTCCTAATCGCTATAGGGACCAGTTCTGGTCTGATCCTGGAAGCTTCTAATACGATCTCCCAGTAAGTCGCAAGTAGCTATAAGAAATCCTTCTGGATAGATACTAAAAAATTCTAAGTAATATCTTTGGGTCGGTATTTATTACGGTAATAATTATTACATGTTATTACTTATCAGTTGTTGCTTTTATTAGTTTCAATGTTTTAAAATTTATAACTGGTAATAAATAATAAAAGAATAATAATTAGGAATATATCGCTCACGCTCATGAACGTAAGCTGTACACTTCTATGTTGGATCCTACTTGATTTTTAAGTATCAAAAAATTCATCAGTACCTAGCAGAGTTCATCGGAATTGACTAATATGTCAATCTCATCAGTTCACTCATGCTTCTTACTCGAAGATCCAACGATCAATTCCTCCTTTTCCGATCGAGTTTTTTGGATCCTATGGGTTCTGATAGATCCTAGGATTCAATAGGATCCGCTTTTCCCCCCTTGATTCTAGTGTGATATTACATTCACTTGTCAGTGTATCGGTTTTTGACTGTTATTATGCACCTCATATACATTATCTTTTTCTCTATATTCTTATATTCATGTATTGACCTTCTAATCAGTGGCTGAGTCTAGGAGGGGGAGGGGCGGGGGTGTTACGCTCTCAGTGATGTCTCGACTGATGTGCAACTATTAGAAATACCAGGAG
>OENM01000368.1:67732-80791 GCA_900239745.1 Rotaria magnacalcarata | reverse complement strand
GAATGATACCAATAGCTGAGATAAGTTTGATTTTAAATGGAACAACGAAATAAAAAATGTTAATAAATGAATTGTAAATTTTAATACTAGACGTTAAAGTAATTAAACACGACGTTCGATTTTCTTGTTTATCATGAATGAGATCACGATGGATCGGATCATGCAAAAGAGAAACAGATATAATAGAGGTATGATAAAAACAAATACTTTTGCCAATTTTTTACTTTTGATTAAATTAAAATTAATATCAAGAATAACTATAGCGAGTCGTTCCGTGACCACACAAACATGAAGGTAGTCAATAAAATTCGAAGAATAAAGTCCGTTGAAATGCAACTAAACATGAGAAAAGGTCGAGCAGTAATGAGTGATGTTTGTGAAAGAATGAGAAACCACAATTTGAAATTCAACCCAAATAAATTCAGTATCGATGTAATCGATGGTAATAGAAGATAAATATTAAATTTAGTATTGCAATTAGAGTCCTGCACGAATTGTAGTACTCTAACGTACACTTTCTTCGCCTAGTAACGGAGCTAATTTTTCTCTCTCTTAATAACACTACATTTGATTTCAAATAAATTTTTAGGAATGAATGTGAGTGCATACAGAATTCTATGAATGCATTAAGATCAAGCCAAGCTGAGCAACTACAAGTTATAGTGTGCTTTAGTCGCAGCGATTGAAATCATGATCAACGGATGGACGATGTTTGTGTGAGATGAGCAGAAAGCCTCGATAGAATCTAATCGAGTACGTGCACTGAATCATTATTTCGGTAATGATTAACAACAAAATTTTCCACATCCTCAAGTATTATTCCACAAAAGAAGCAAACAATATATTTTATTTTTATTAAAAAAATTGAATTGTTCAATTGCATAGTTCTATCAAAATTTTATATGAGAAAATAAAATAGAATTTATTACCAGTTGTCAAACACGTATACATAAGAATATTTTTTTATCCAACTCCATTTGACACAGTATAGTTGTTGTAGAATGTTTATATGTACAACGTATACCCTCTTCGTAAATGGTTCCCCCTGTAAGACTGAAATCCTATTAGTATAAATCTTATCCATTAGAATGATTTCTTTTTAATTATTATTTTGTTATAGAAAAAGTGACATATAATATTCAATTAGTTATTTCTGAGAGATTCAATAAATCAAATCCTTTTAAATTATTATTTTGTAGATAAAATTAAATTTTTTATTTTTATTTTTGAATATGAAACGTCATCGAATATGTATTGTTGGTAGTGGATCATCTGGTTTAGCATGTGCACGTGTTTTTTCATCCGATGACTATAATTGTGAACCAACTGTTTTCGAACAAAATCCATTTATTGGTGGTCAATGGCATTATGATCCAGATGGATTATCAGAGACAACAGCTGTTTATAAAAATTTGAAAACAAATATACCCTGTGGTGTTATGCAATTTAGCGATTTTCCATTTCAAAACAGTGATCCTGAAGCCTATGTCGGTTGTAAAGATGTGCAAGATTATATAATTGCCTATGCTGAAAAACATCAACTATATCAGTATATACTTTTAAATACAAAAGTTAATTCAATTGATGAAACATTTACAGTTACATATACAGTACCAATTGATAAAGAAAATGAAATGTCTAAACGGTCTCATCAAAAATTAGTGATGAGAAATGAGAATTACGCAACTTATTCAGAACAGTTCGATGCGATATGTGTAGCAAACGGTCACTATACTGAAATGTATATACCTAATGATATCCCTGGTCTGCATAGTCAAACGTTTCCGATAATGCATTCTCATTCTTATAGAGAACCCGAACATTATCGCGATAAATGTGTTATTGTTGTAGGTGCTAGTCATTCTGGTGTTGATATTTCAAGTGAATTAGCTCCAATAGCTAAACAAGTAATATTAAGTATGAAAGAAGAAAATAAAAATCAGTATGAAGCAGTACTGAATATGCTTCGACAAAACGGAAAAGAATTATGCACGAATTATCTATCCACAACATTTTCTATTGTACCACCTATTGAGCGTATTGACAAGGATACCGTCTACTTTCAAAATCAAACTTCAATTAAACCTGATTTGATCATTTTTGCTACTGGTTATGAATATCGAATGCCTTTTCTTCAAGGTAAATTACAAGTCGACCAAGATCGCCTATGCAATAGCCACTATGTGTATCCACTATACAAGCAATTATTTCATGCAGATTTTCCCGATGGTACACTTTCATTTTTGGCCATCCCTTATCGCATAGTACCATTTCCGCTTGCTGAAGTACAATCGCATATAATTGCACGTGTTTTATGTGGAAAACTATCATTACCTACTCGTGATGACATGATAAATGCAATCGATAATTTATCACTACCTCTTAATCGATCCTATCATCTGGTTAATATGATTGAATATGCAGAAAATTTATTCGAAATGATGAGAGATAGTAATAAATATTTTAATTTTGAATTTTCTATAAACAATCAACGAGCGATACGAAAAATAATTAAATAATTAAATAACTTTTCTCACTTTTTAGATATCTCATACTTGTATGAAATAGCCTCCTACGACACGAACTCGAAAAGTTTGGTATGTTATTATTGTTTGATATAATGAACAACCGCTCAAAAGGCTTTTAATATTTATCCGATAAGAAATCAACATGAATAATCGTTCAGTTGATTTCACTCAACTTGATCTTTCACTGTTAATTAGTGTCGGAAACTTGTTCGGTAAATTTTATTTGACAACAATTACCGTTACATGGACGGAACATTTTCATTCAATTTGGAATCATGTAAAAATGAAAATTTACAGGGAGTTATGGAAGACATTTTGTTTTTGGAACATAGCTGTTCATCAAATATGGAATATGATGAAACAATTGTAACCAATCTTTGCTCAATACCATCTATTCGAAAATATCGAGCATTTAGACAATATTACAACTAATAAATGCTTTAATACTTGAAATTTTGTAAGATTTAGCTTATGCATAAAAATATTCTTTATTGATATGTAGACTTAGAATACTAGTCGAGAATATAGGCTCGTTGATAAAATGAGTATTCATGCTTGAGATCTAGTTATTTTTTATGTTGAGAGCTCGAGCAAAAGTTTGTTCATGCGTACCAACGTTTGTTATCAATCGTCGCCTGCTTGAGTTTTTAAAGGGAAATTTTCCTCTTCTGTAAAATAAAAAAGTGAATCCTTACAGAATTAAAATAGAAAGTATGATGTAATTGCTCATGAAACGATCATTTTATTCTAACTATCTGGAGATATATTCGCTTATAAACTATAATAAGACGTTATTGATCGACGATATCTAATCATATGTCAACAATAGTTATCATTACTTGCGGAAATGTCTGCTAAAGAATCCGTAATCAGTAGAAAAACAGCGCAATATAGACGAATACTCAATCCTCTTATGATGTTCAAATTTCATATTCGTCTCTTGGACCATGTTGCAAACAAAATGTGGTACCGGCTAGGTATATATATATATAAGCTAATAGAGAATAAATTAATATTTCCTTCTCAAATTATAACAATCCTCGCAGTGGTTGGCTTTTTCTTGTTGTTGTAAACAATAGTGCAATATTCTTTTTATTTCAAGGATGTAACCAAAACAATAGCAAACGAACTCGACGCTCAATGAAACCATTTTATACAAACACTTAACAAAATTAAATATAACAGTTTGCTTTGAAAATTTTCTACTATTTTTTTATCACTTAATAAATCAATAAATCGTAAAAGTTTTAAATTAAATATATATATGTGCAAAATTTTGTAAGTCTTAGGGTACTCCGTTCTTGACAGAGATCAATTTCGAAGAGGTATTGCAAATGGCCTCGACATCTTAGTATTTATTTTAGTTCTTTACTTGACACTGATAATTTAGTTTTTTTTTATCATTAAGATTACATTAGGAAAAGGAAATGCCGCTATGCTGCTTACGACTAATAATCAAACATTGAAACATGCCTGATTCGTTTTTTCCACTGTCAAAAGTTGGCATGTTAGTATAAATCAGTGTCAATAACAGAATCATTTCGTGTTTTGTTTTTCTATGCTATCTATATATCTTGAAAGTCTAGAATAAAAAGGAGTACTTTTCGAAATATCTATTACAGTATGCGTTTTCTCTATTGTTCTAACAAACTATGAATGTTCATTTGTTAACTTTTCGTAGAAATCGACGTGCGATTGTTGTTCGGATTTTCCTTCAATTATCGACATATTTCATGTCTATTAGTAGATGTATGCATACCCTGGTGTTAATTCTTTCTTCTTCTTATAGAGAGCACATAGAAAAAAATAAAGATAAGAGAAAAGTTCATAGAAGCAACTACCTAAATAAGTCATATAAGCATGCGTGCTTTAATAATTCCAGCTGTTCTCGCCCTTTCTTTTTCTTCTTGCTTAAACGTACGATGAAGTTGCCCGTCATTCGAGTAAAAAAGATCGATGGGTTGTTATAGACAAGCGTATTTATGATGTTACCAAATGGAATAAACATCCAGGTGGACAGACTATTCTCAATCATTATGCTGGACAAGATTCAACTGTAAGACAAAAAATATACAAGACTAAAAATGAAATTGAAGTTTTATTGTCCGATAGGAATCAGTTCGTGCTTTTCATCCTAATATTGCTTTTGTTCAAAAATATTTTAAAACATTTTACATCGGTGATTTAATCGGCGATGACAATAAAAAGACTACAAAATATGATGATCAAGCATTAAAAGATGATTTTGAACAATTAAGACAAAAACGCTATTGCAAAAGTAAAATTCGTTGTATCCATGATAGAAAACAGCACAACAAATTTTACAAAACATTTCTTTAGAAACGTTTTCTATCACATCGATTCTTTTTTATTGTAACTTGTTTACATATTTTGACTTTTGAATTTGCTGCTTATTATGTTTTATTTCGTTTAGGTACAAGTTGGCTACCTTATTTAATAACAATTTTGTTTTACATTATTGCCGGAGTTTGTTTCTATTTATTTCTTTTAATCAATCGATTGATCGAATTTTTTTTTAATGAATTTAGGCTCAATGTGGTTAGATTCAACATGATTTTGGTCATTTATCAGTATTCAACCAGCCTTCACGGAATCATGCATTTCATCGTTTTTTTCTCGGTTTCATTAAAGTTTGATATAACAGATATGTATGTATTGTTTCCTTGGATAATAATAATTTTTGTTCAGAGAGGAAGTGCTGATTGGTGGAATAATATGCATTTTCAACATCATTCAAAACCAAATAGTATCGACAAAGATCCTGATACACGTGTAGAACCATTATTTTTATTGGGAAATGTAATTCCAATAAGAGTAAATTTGTTTTTCTTCTGTTTACAATAAGCTGATATTATCTATATTGTAGAAAGCTAAAGTTAACGCAAAATATGGAAAAACAGGTACCCTATAATCTACAAGATTAATATTTTTTGGTAAAAATCAACTAATAATTCATAAAATGAATGTGTATTAGTTTTATAAACTTTAGCGGTTTCACTTTTATTTCCTGTCTATTTTCAATTTATGGCAATACGACATGCTATTAAACGATGAAAGTGGATAGTAAAATTTACAGAAATATATATAAATATCATTGATTGAATTTCTTTTGCTTTAGAATCTTGCTTGGTTATCTTTATATTATTTGAAATTTTTTTCATTAATCTCACTATAACTTAGTTTCTTAGGAGCATTGAAACTTAATTTTTTTAAGTCGGTAATTTAATTTGCTTACATATTCTGTTCGTTTTTTTTTATTTATTTAATATATCATTGTAGTGCATTCGAAGGTACTTGATTTAGTATGTTTCACTTTTGAAATAAAATGTTTTTCTATGAAAAAAATTATTGTTTTTTTCATTCTAAATAGTTGTTGTCTCACAGTCGAATCATGTTGTCACGGAAGTATCGTATGATGATTCGGAATTATCATGGTTTCAATTACAATTAAAAGGAACATGTAATATTATTAAATCACCACTTAATGATTGGTTTACGGGTCATTTAAATTTTAAAATTGAACATCAGCAAGCAGAAAATTAATTCTTTTAAGAAAGAAAAAAAACCATTGTTTCATGCTTATTTTCTTCAGTTTATTTCCGGGAATGCCAATACATAATCTCTATAAAAATCCAATCGGAAGTAATGGAATTATGCCGAAAATATAACATTCCATATATAGTTAAACCTATGGGACGGGTTTTTCTCGATATTTATCGTAAATAAATTCTAAAATTTTCCAGCAGTCAATGAAAGTTCGACCATTCATTTTATTTTTAGATCACTTGAAACATCCGGTCGAATGTGGCTTGCTACCTATGAAGATTTGATTCATGTCACAAGTACAAAGAGCAACTAATTCAAAACGCAGAAGAACAATCACATCAACATGCGTTTTTTTTTAAATTTATTCCTTCGTCTTGATCATAGATGAATAAAGAGGAGAATATGTCTTGATTCTTTTCTTTCTTTCTTTAATACGTTTTGAAAATATAAAAATAAATTCATCAAAAACTTTTTGCTTAATTTTCAAGATGGCTACTAATAATAATAATAATCAACCAAATAAAATAATTTTGAAATGGAATAAACAAGAATTAATATTTGACCTTCAATCAACGCAAACATTAAGTGAATTAAAAAGCTTAATTTATGAACAAACAAATATCTTACCCGATCGACAGAAACTAATGGGTTTAAAATTGAAAGTAGCAGGAGCACTAACAAATACGACTACAATCGATGAACTAAATCTTTCATCGAAAATCATGCTAATGGGTACACCAGAAGAAGCAATAACGGAATTAAATCTATTAAAACCAGTTCAACCTGATCTATCCGAAGGACAAGAAGAAGAACAACAAGATACAACATGGATTGATGATCCAGATACAATACCATTGGAGAAACGTGAAGAAGTACGAACTAAATTAGAACGTCGAATAAACACATACCAAGGAAAAATTTTAAATGAACCAAGACAAGGAAAAAAATTACTTGTACTAGATATTGATTATACATTATTTGATCATCGTAGTGCTGCTGAAACAGGTGCAGAATTAATGAGACCCTATTTGCATGAATTTTTAACAACAGTTTATCAACATTATGATATTGGCATATGGTCGGCTACATCTATGAAATGGATTGAATCTAAAATGAAATTACTCGGTGTCGAAGGGATTTCACAAGGTCGCACAACAGATACAACGTTTAATTATAAAATTGTTTTCTACATGTACGTTATTGTTTGATTTCCTATTAGAAAAAAAATTGAAATTAATCGAAAAACGATGAGTAAATTTACGAAAAATATAGGTTTATTGTAAGATTATGATCATCTCTCATTTCGTATGCAGAATTTGTACAAATATTCGCGACGAATTTGAGTATTCCATTTATTTCTTTTTTGAAATTGTTCTACTGATCGAAATCTTATAGTGAAAAATAGTATATATAACTTTCTTTGCAATCAAATAAAACAATGATATTAAAAATTTATATCGCAATGAGAAAAGTCGATAAAACCACTTTTTACATTTACATTTACTTTTACTTTTCTTATTTTTCAGGGATTCCGGCGCAATGATATCTGTTTATACGAAAGAATACGGTCTTCAAGATGTGAAACCATTACCTGTCATATGGGAAAAATATCCTACACTTTATTCGGAAAAAAATACAATTATGTTTGATGATGTATCTAGAAATTTTTTATTAAATCCATTAAATGGTTTAAAAATTCGTCCATTCAAACGTGCACATTTTACACGTACTACTGACAGAGAACTATTTAATTTAACTCAATATTTAATGATGATATCACAACATGATGATTTCAGTAAACTTAATCATCGACATTGGGAACAAATGATTGAACAACAACAATTTATTGAACGACGAAAGAAATGAAAACAAAATTCACTAGAAATACTATTCTTTTTTTTCTCCCCTTTCTGTTTAACTCTCACTTTATGTTATACGAGCAAGCAAAAATCGACATGCAGTAAATATTCCATTGACCTGAATAAAAAAATACTACTGTAACTTTTAACATGTTAGGTATATACGTATATTGTCAGATATTAAAATTATTCATAATAAAGAAGAAGAAAAAATCTTTTATGAAATCTTTTCTATGCTAAAGAAAACACTGATGTTTGTGAATTAAGAAATCACTCGAATGCTGCATCATATTATATACGCATTTAAGGCCATCTTCGACTGTAAAGATACTGCACTCTGCATCAAACAGCTCATCTGCGTTGCTAATAGATTCGCTTTTATCAGCTATATTTTCATCATTGTCGATAGTACGTTGACCTTTTGGAATGATAAAAACAACATACTCAATCAGTTATTGTGCGTCCATTGTAATGATTGTCAATACACATATTATGTTGCCTATTTTTGCACCAAATAGAGCTAGTATTTGTTTGATTTCATTGCTAACAATTCATGGTTGAATGAAAATGTCTTATTAACATATAATAGGTAACTGCTTCCAATCAATCACATTATTCTTTACAAATAATGTGATATCAACTTGCATTTTCAATATCCATAATTTCACTTTGACATTCTGTGCTGTGACAGACTAGTTGGTTAAACAATCAGTTATTTATCTTCATCGCAGTCAGCTTCCAAAACAATCCAATTATCTACCCTTTGATTATTGCAATAAACTCTTCTTTTATTGGACGACAATAAATTGCTTTGGTATTGAAAGTCATACAGCATCAAAATATTGTGTAAATTGATGGCTAGCATAACAGAGACACTGTAGGTATCTTTTTCGTCGAATATTTTATTTTTGATTTTTAGTATTTCATTTGAATAGCGTAGATTTATCTGACCTAGGTTTGTATCGAAGTGATTTTATGCTGGAATCTAATTTGTTTTAGCAATTCTCTTATCTCTCACAAATTAGTATATAACTATATGGAAGAATATAATTCAAAGAGGTCATAAAGGAATTACATATTGTTAAAGCACAGCGTTGTGATATATTTCAAAGAAACAAGGCATTCTCCTCAAATATGAAAGTAGAAGTACATCAGATTTGTGATAAATCCAAAAAGCTTAAACAAAACTTCCCGTTCATTTTGTGCTTTATTTTAGTGAATTCAAATGCTTCTATCTGTGTCTTGCTCACTACATCTGAAAACGAAAATAGATTTCGAGTTTCAAATCTGTAATTTCAATTTTGATTCTAATTTCAAGATTTTTATTTCAAATTTTCCTCTTCTGTTATTTGTCAGCACTCAAATCAAGATAAATACAATATTTTTGCATATTTATGTCACACCAACACAGAGACTGCAAGTTAAAATTTGAATTCAATGCAACTTCCATTTTTACTACGCATGCACATCTCTGCATACAGACTTTTCTGTGATTTTTCAAAGCAATCTCAATGAGACGGATTGTTCTCAGTTTATCCGAAAACTAATATATAGGAAATTTTTCTCTGCAAGCAAAGTTTCGATTGTGTTCACAAAGTAATCAAAATCTGAAAACAAATCCTTTCTTTCAAGAGAGTTAGAATAGAATATAAATAATATTCAAATAAGGATAGATTATCATCAAAAGACACCAAATGAAATAAGTCAAACAATTGTCAAGATTATAATTTTTTGTCGACAATCTCGTTTGATAATACTCACAAAACAAGAAGGAGCGGAAAACAAAGTATAAAAAGCTGCCGCTTGACTCTTTTATAAGCATCAGTCGAATAAAACTTGTACGTATTTGCTTCATTATCAAGCACTACCGTAACAATGGCTGTACCATTTTCATACATTATTCTCAGTAGCGTTGTTTTCTTGGGTAAGAATATTACATTAGTTAACTCAAATGGAAGAATTAATTGTTAGATTTTAATCATATTCATTTGTTTTTGTTTCAGCTTTGCAACATGTTGCTACTGGTCTCACATGTTATTGGTGTGATGATTGTGTTACGGTCCACTTGTACACGAGCAAAACAAGGGGATACGGCACTTCCAGGTTGACATGTTGGGCCAGTAGTGAAAACTTGAATCTATATAAAATTCCAGATTTTTGTTTTCTATTTCTATCATTTGCAGAAAACTATTGGATTACTTAACTCTAATGTGATGCACACAGAACGTGGTATGATGTATGACTGTCAAGAAGTAGATAATGTGTTTTTTGGAACTGGTACGCGAACCACTTGCTGTTCATCAGACCTGTGTAATTCAGGCATTCCTGTCTCGAGCACTATCGAATTGTCATTGTTTCTAATTGTGACTGGTGACATCATTCAATGTGTTTTCATGCATTGAATACAATGCATATGAACATAGATCTTCAGAAACACTGCCAATATAATAACTAATTTTTCTACGTAATTATTCTTAAAACAAGCAACTCCTATCTTTTATTTTATTTTTATCATACTGCCAATAAATCATGCCTAATTCCAGCTTTATTACATAGACTATTTTCATTTTTGTAAAAAGGAAGATTATCTATAGTTGAGAAGCTTTTCTCAATCATTAACTGTCAGCTATGAAATGGCAACGGCCAATACGTGATAATTTCTGTGGCAAAGGTTATCTGTTCAAACAAGTCATGCAACTGTTTATAGAATGATACAATGACTTTGAACAAATCGTTTCTTAATCCACAATCATAAAAAAACTAATATCTATTAAATGCGCAAGCCTGCAAGAAGATGATACAAAGCAGAGCATCGTGAATCATTGTAAATAGCTACTATTGAAATATTCAATGAAGAAAAATAAAATTTCAGAGCACTGCTTTTTACTGTCAACTCACACAAAACCGCAGTGTCCTATGAACTATTTTGTAAGAAATCAAAAAATCGATATACAGCGTTTTAGTATGCCTGAAGTAGTTTAATTTTCTAGAATAGTTTCTGAAACTGTGATTGCAGAATATAAAAATTTATCGAACATGAACAAGTGTTTTCATTCGATCGTTTTTCTTTATCAATAGAATATATATATATATATTTAAGTATACGAAAGAAATCTTTTATCACTACTTTTCTCCAAATAAAGACCTCTGACATCCTGTGAAATGCTCAGTTTAGATTCATATTTCCATGTTAACTTTACAAATTCTGATTCACAAGTCCTATTGACGAGTGTCTCAGGATAAACTCAATATTGAGTGATTCTTAAATAATCAATACTGAAAGTATCAGGTCTTAATGGATAAATGCAAACTTGGCTTTGCAGAGCTGTGTTTCAAGTATTGTTGACCAAAAGATATTTTCATTCCAAGTAAAACATTGAAATCATTTTGACAATTTGCTAATTCTTTCTCTATAATACATATATACGTATATATGGAAGAGCAACAATCGATTACATTGTGTCTCGACTTCGGCAAGAATGCGGAATAAAATGCGAAGCACGAAATACCCAAAACAAACAAACCTCTATTGAGTAGAATCAGACTTCTTTCTGCTTTGTTGCATTTGAAAAATTTGATCTCATCCAATCAGCTAATATTTCCATCAAAAGAGTTACCTTTGAAAGAAATTGATGACTGATAAAATCTCCATGGAAAATCTTTTTCTTCAATTTTTTATTGGTCACCTCATTTCGAAAAAATTTGTTAACGGAACTACGTTGATTTCTTTGTTTTTATAATAATTCAATTAATAAATGATATAGTAAGCGGTAGTTAAACGATGTTATAGAATAAGGAAACAACTTTTGCATCATTTACCGTCAATAAAAGTAAACATCGTGAAAATTGGGTTAGAATCTGAATTGACTTGACTTGATTTGAGTCGAAAAATCACCGATATATCAATCTCTGTCGAGATTAAATCGTTACTACCTGTTTCCAGACTTGCGGCAACACATTCTGTTCCCTGACAAACAACGCTCGAAAAACACGAGCTTACAAGGAACTTTGCAAATTATACGCTAAACAATAACTCAGAAAAAAACCATCAAGTGCCACTTTATCTGTTTATACGCATAACAGCTGTAAATACAGCTGATAATAGACAATGAAATATTCAATCAATCGAATAGATCTTGGTAGATTTTTCTTCGTAATGAATTTTAACTTCAAACAGTTCATTGGTTGAGGCCAAAACTATCAAATATAACAAAAGAGTGAGCAGCCTCATTCTATTCCTGAGTTTGATTGTTCCGAGTAATTCGGAATCTCTGCTTCACACTTTATATCGTATACTTGACGGCGTCGAGATGTCATCTAGTTATATGTGTTCCTCTCCCTGCATCTAAAAACGAAAATAGATTTCGAATTTTAGATTTGATTTTAACTTCAAGCATCAAATTTCAAAGTATGTATTTCTTTTATTTTTCACCAGTCAAATTAAGACAAAAATAATATTTTCGTATACTTATGCAACACTCACATAGAGACTAGAATTTGAAACTGAAGTTGAATTCAACTTTAAATTTTGCTATGCGTGTACATCGCTGGATCTATGCTTCACTGTGATTTTTCAAAATAATCTCAGCTAGACTGTTCTTAGCTTAGTCGAAAACTAATTCAAATGTTTTTCTCTGCAAGAAACATTTCGAGTGTGTTCACTAAGAAGTAAAAATCTGAAAACAAATCTGTTATGTCAAGAGAGTTAGGATAGAATTACATTCGTATTCAAATAACGATAGCTTACCATGAAAAAATATACCGAATGCAATAGTTTACCACGGTTGTCAAGAATTAAAGGTTTTTCGTCAACAATTTCATTTAATAATACTCATAAAAAAAGAAGGAACAGAGAAAAAAAAGTATAAAAGCTGCCGCTTGACTCTTTTATAAGCATCAGTCGAATAAAACTTGTACGTATTTGCTTCATTATCAAGCACAATGGCTGTACCATTTTCATACATTATTCTCAGTAGCGTTGTTTTCTTGGGTAAGAATACTACATTAGTTAACTCAAATGGAACAATTAATTGTTAGAGAATAATCAAATTCATTTGTCTTTCTTTCAGCTTTGCAACATGTTGCTACTGGTCTCACGTGTTATT
>OENM01000368.1:38428-67715 GCA_900239745.1 Rotaria magnacalcarata | reverse complement strand
TACCTCCAACGCTGTAGAATTTTCATGTTGGGTTGGTATTGAAAACTTCAATATCTATAAAATACCAAATTTATTTCCTATTTCTATTATTTGTAGAAAACTATTATATTGGCAGCTACTGTTGTGACTCGCACAAACCGTGGTGTTATGGCTAACTGCAAAGAGGTAGATAGCGTCATTGGTGGAACTGGTGTGCGAACCACTTGTTGTTCAAAAGACAGATGTAATTCAGGCATTCCTCTATCGAACTCGATCGGATTATCAATCTTTCTAATCATGGCTGGCAGCATCATTCAATTTGTTTTGATGCATTGAATATTATACATATGATCATAGACATTTAGAAACAATTCCAATATGATAACTAACTTTTCTTCACAATTTTCCTTCAAATAAACTATTTCTATCTATTATATGATTTATTTCATATTGCATACAAATCGTGTGCACATGACATCCGTTATTTTCATTTTTGAAGAAAAGAATTATCTATAATCGATAATATTTTCGTAATCATTGATTGTCAGCTATGAAATGACAATTGTCAATAGATGATCGATCATAGAAAAGATGTGAAAACGAAGTAGAATCAGCAAAAATGTTGCATAAACGTTACAATTTCAGCATGCCAATATCCGTACACGAGACATAGATAATTTTTCTTTTACTCAATACACGATCTTGCTTCAGTGTCAATAAATGCATGAAATCCTCAATAAACTTAAGTTCTTTTCGGATTTTTTGAATCAATAGTTTAATTTCACTCAATAAATATTGATAAAAGATGAAATCGATGCGACGAGATTATTAGACCGATCAAAAGTATGGTGAATTTGTGGTGTGACTTTCATTGAAATGCTACTAAATTTTTAGGGTACTTTGATTTATCCGTCAGAAGTTAGCTGATTTCGATGACAAAGTTTTTATATTCAAACAAGTCATGTAATTGTTTGCAGAATGATACAATAGCTTCGTGCGAATCGTTTTGATCTGCGCAATAGTAAAACATAATACGCTTTAAATGTTCAAGCATTGAAAGAGGCGATATAAAGCGCAGAAAAAGAAAATACTCTTCAAAGGCATAATATAATCTAATGTTAACATCGTACATCATTACAAATTACTGCAATCGAAATAGTGTTAATGAAATATGAGACGGAGAAAGATCAAATTCCAGAGAACTGCTTTTTACAGTCAACTCACATAGAGACACAATGTCCAATAAACTATTTTCGAGGGAATTAAAAAATGCATACAGCACATTTCAAGATCACCCCCTCTCCCCTCAAAAGTCGATTTTCGCCAAAGAAAGTTCAAATCGGCTGAAATTTTCAGGATATGTTAGGACTAGAGCGGGTAGCCTACGATAAAAATTTCAGCCCGAAATATTCAAGTTTAAGGAAGTTATAAAGTGAACACTGGTTAAAAATGACCCATTTTCCATCGTAGTTATTTTGCCTTCAACTATGTTTTTTCGAAAATTTTTTTTTACCATTCGATAGAGCACGCAAAGATGCAGGGCATCTCGTGCTTTGAGTTCAAAAAGTCCATTCTGTAAGCCAAAAACGTTTCCACAATTCAAAGTCCTTGAAAAAAGGCCAAAAGACTGCAAGTGAATTTTGTAGGCGATCTTTTTTGGGCATAAAAAAAAGCTTTTTCAAAAATCAGAGCACGAGATGCCCTGCGTCTTTGCATGCTCTGTCAAATGGTAAAAAAATTTTCGAAAAAACATAGTTGAAGACAAAATAACTACGATAGAAAATGGAAAAACATGAAAACATTTTTTCGAAAATTTTTTTCTGTGTTTTTTAATTTTTTGCAATTTTCACGCGGTTTTTGAGGAAACTGACCTAACTTGTCCTACGTAACTTTTAATTCTGCACACGCTGACCGCTTAATTAATTAATCAGTAATTCGAGATCAAAGACCTAATTATACTGCCGTTTTTGACATAGAGGACCTCTCAAAAGTCACTAAAAATTTCGGTCAAAAAATGGTCTTTGGAAAAAAAAACTATAGTGATTCTGAAAGAGCAGAACATGGGCTATCATTCCATGATGTTATCTCAATTTTCATTTTTTTGACGAAAATCGACTTTTTTTGAGGGGGGGGGTGACCTTAATATGCCTGAAGTAAATGCAATGCAAATGAGTAAGTATACGAAAGAAACCTTTTGTGACTACTGTTCTCCAAAGAAAGAGCTCTGGCATCCTGTGAAAGGTTCAGTTTGGAAGCATATTCTCATGTTAACTTTACAAATTCTGATTTGCGAATATCACTGATGAGTTTAGTAGGTTTAATTCAAAAATAATCAATGTTTCAAGGCTCAATGCAAAACTAGAAACTTGACTCTTTGAGAATTTTCTTGCAAGTATTCTTGATCAAAAGATATTTTCGTACTAACTAACACATTGAAATCATGTTGAAAGTTCGACAATTTTTTCTTTAAAATACGCATGAGTTTATATAATAGGAAATAAGAACTGTTTGCATCGACTTCTTTTCTTTTTGAAATTCGATATTTTCTCAATTGAGAAGCAACTTTATGATTCAACAATGTATACAAAATTTGTACATTTTAGTTATTTTATATTGAGTTTTGTTTTATGGGGATACCAATTATTGCAAATGTCCTATGTGATGATCAACTGGCTTCGCAGGAACCCTAAAAACTTTTACAAGAAATATTTAGAAATCAGTAGTCTCAAATAGATAGGACGTTAGTTTCTCCTACAAAAAATATTTAGACATCTTAAAAGCATTACTACGTACAGTAGTACTATAGATCATAGTGTGTTTTAACATATAAAGATTGAAATCAGTAATAAGATCTTTGAACGGTAAAATAAATTGGATAGCATTCGTTTCTACAGAAATAACAAAAACAAATTTGTGTTCGCTCTATTTCACCCATACATGTCAAATAAAGATCATTTAAAAGCACATCTATAGTTTAAAGAAAATAAACAATATTTTTGATCAATACTATGTTGTATAAAATGCATTTAAATATTGATAATTTCTACACATATTTTAACCATTATTTTACATTAAATACCTGCAGCATCTATTTCGCTCAACCAGTTTTATTAAACTTACGTAAGAGAAAGTAAGCGTCATCACATATATATTGTCACCCACATCTGTGTGATGTTATAAACGCCACTGATAATATGAATAGAACATATCAGAAGCTTATTTGAAGAATACATAACTCTTTTCACAAGAATCTATAGTTTTTCGAAAAATATAGGAAATATAGGCCGACTGCGATGCCAGACCAAGATCTATTAGCATGCGTTCAAAAGTTGATTTCAATTGAACATCACACTACCTCGGGGATTTATTATTCATCATCAGCAGTAAAACTTTAGATTTGATTTAGCGCTGATCTGGAGAATAGAAAATGAGAAGATATTTGTCGCAACGGAATATAGAAGTATCGAGATGGAATCGCTGCTATCGGTTCTCAAACTTTCCACAACACGTTCTGTTCTCTTACAAGCAATGCTCCACAAGCACAAAATTGCAAATGTCAAGCTGAACGATAATTAAGACGAAAACCATCAAGTACCACTCTATCGATTTATATGTATTGCAGAACAGATAACGAAATATTCAATCGGTCTAATAGATCGAGGTAGATTTTTCTTTGTTATAAATTCAATGATGGTTGTTTTTCAATAATATTTCAACTTCAAGTTGTTGATTGGTTAAGGTAAAATTCTTCAAATGTAACAAAGCAGTAGGGAACCACATTCTATTCAATAGATAATTAGTACCTCTCCATAAAAGTCGTTGTTAGGATAAAAAGTATAGAAATCTTTTTGATTTTATTCCTAGGTTTGATTGTTTCTGGTTATTTGGAATTTCTGCTTCACACTCTATATCATATCCTTGACAAAATCGAGATGCTATCTAGTTATCTATGTTTTGCTCGATGCATCGATATTCTCAGATCGAGTGTGCTCGCAAAATCATGAATCATTAAGATCTCAAAAAAAAAAATCCCTTCTGTCAAAACAGTTAAAATATAATTATACTCCTATTCAATTAACGATGAATCGATATAAAGGAAGAAAGCAATATGCAAAATGACAACATTCTAAATAGTTATCTAGATTGTAAGTTTCCTTCTCAGCAATTTCGTTTACTAATACTCACAAAAAAAGGGAGCAGGGAAAAGAGCATAAAACCTATCGTTCGACTCTTTCAAAAGCATCACTTGAATTAGAATTGTAAAGATTTGCTTCTTTATTAATTACTACCAAAAAATGGCTATGCCGTTTTCTTATATTATTCTCAGTAGCATCGTTTTCTTCGGTAAGAATATTACATTAGTTAACTCAAATGGAACAATTAATTGTTAGAGAATAATCAAATTCATTTGTCTTTCTTTCAGCTTTGCAACATGTTGCTACTGGTCTCACGTGTTATTCGTGTGATGATTGTGATACTGTCCACTTGTACACGAGCAAAACAAGGGGGATACGACTCTTCCAGGTTGTCCTGTTGGGCCAGTAGTGAAAACTTCAATATCAATAAAATACCAAATTTATTTCCTATTTCTATTATTTGTAGAAAACTATTATGTTGGCAGCTACTGCTGTGACTCACACAAACCGTAGTATTATGGCTAACTGCAAAGAGGTAGATGACGCCATTGCTGGAACTGGTACGCGAACCACTTGTTGTTCAACAGACAGCTGTAACTCAGGCATTCCTCTATCGAGCTCGATCGGATTGGTATTGTTTCTAATCATGTCTGGTAGCCTAAGTAAATGTATTTTGATTCATTGAATGTAATGCATAAATAATTCCAATGTAATAACTGATTTTCTTTAAATAAAATACTCCTGTCTATTATTTTGTTTTTATCATACTTCCCATAAATTGAGAGTCTTTTCTCAATCATTAATTGCCAGATATGAAATGGCAATGGTCAATCAATGATCGATCATGAAAACGAATAAGAAATAAATAGAAGGATCCCTAAGCATTGCAATTACATCTTGACAGCATTCATGCATGAGAGGAAGATAATTTTCCTCTTACCCAATACAGAATCTTGTTTCGCTATCAATAAATCCATGAGATGCTCAATAAACTCAAATTCTTTTCAGATTTATGAATCAATGTTGAACGTCCCTGGTCGAACNAACGTGACTTTTCAGCATTTTCTTTCGAGTAGTTTGTAAAAGAGTATTCGTGACTCTTTGAAAGACATCTAACAAAAAACTGATTTCTATTATGACGGATATTAGCGTCCTCTATAAAGATATTTATCTCACACATGGCAATGGTTTCATAATAGTTATCGATCGATCAGGATTTTATCAAACAACATTCGTACTGGATTGTAATCGTCGCTTTTATTGTTTTTACCTCGACGTATTAATTGAATTTTTTTATGATTATCATGACATACATGTTTTATGTTTAGATTTGAGATTCCTTTATATTAATAAACATGAGTGCTCGTCAAACACTTACTTTAACAAGTAAACATCAATTATGGATCTTATCTCAATTTCCGCGTCTTGCTTCGACAAAGTAAATTTATCATGCTAAATTTTTATTGTACAGACAGAAAATATGTAATTGATTGACTTATGTTTAGTTCATGGTGGTCCAATGTCGAAATGGGTCCGCCAGATGCAATTCTTGGTGTTACAGAAGCCTTTAAACGGGATACTAATCCAAAAAAAAGTAAAAATCAATTATTGTTCAATGATTTTTCGGTAACCCATCTTATTTTAAAGTTAATTTGGGTGTTGGAGCTTATCGTACCGACGAAGGCAAACCATTTGTTCTTGAAAGTGTTAAAAAAGCAGAAAAACTAATTGCTAGTGAAAATCTCGATAAAGAATATGCACCTATATCTGGTGTACTCGACTTTTGTCAAGCGAGTGCAAAATTAGCTTTTGGTGACAATTCACGAGTTATCAAAGATCAACTAGTATGTAAACAATGACGCCTTATTATTGATAATTTATTTGTTTTTATTTCTTAGTATGCTACAGTACAAGGTATTAGTGGAACAGGTTCACTTCGTATTGGAGCTACATTTCTCGTAAGTCGATTGATTTATGTTTTCGTAAAGAAACATAATTACATTGGTAGGCGAAATTTTTTCCTGGAAATAAAATTATCTATTTACCAAATCCATCATGGGGTAATCATACACCAATTATGAAACATGCTGGACTCGATGTTAAATCATACCGATATTATGATCCAAAAACTTGCGGTTTTGACTTTAATGGCGCAAAAGAAGATATTGAAAAAATTCCAGAAAATTCAATTATTCTTTTTCATGCATGTGCAGTAAGTGGTTTAATTGTTTTACTTTTTTTTATCGTCAATTTATATTTTTATTTTGCAAAGCACAATCCAACCGGTGTCGATCCTCGACCTGAACAATGGAAAGAGTTATCTGCGATTGTTAAAAAACGTAAATTATTCGTCTTTATGGATATGGCTTATCAAGGTTTTGCTAGTGGAAATATTGATGATGATGCATTCGCAGTTAGAAAATTTGTTGAAGATAAACATAATCTTATTTTAGCACAATCTTATGCTAAAAATATGGGTAGATAGTATTGACGAGTAGTTTTATTAAATAATACTTTTGAATTTTTCATTTTCAAGGTCTCTATGGTGAACGCGTCGGTGCATTAACTGCTGTTTGTGAAGATAAAGATGAAGTCGAACGAGTTATGTCTCAAATAAAGATTTTAATTCGACCCATGTATTCAAATCCACCCGTACATGGTGCACGTATTGCAGCTAAAATTTTAAATCAAGCAGATCTTCGTTCAATTTGGTTGACAGAAGTTAAACATATGGCCGATCGTATTATAACTATGCGTCAACAATTAGTTGATAATTTAAAAAATAACGGTTCAAAAAAGAATTGGCAACATATAACAGATCAAATTGGTATGTTTTGTTTTACTGGTCTTAATCAACAACAGGTAAGTTGCTAGAGCAAAAATAAAACAAAAACAAAATCATCGCCATTTTTCTCTGTTTTTAATTTAGTCTGAACGATTAATCAAAGATTTTTCCGTTTATTTAACAAAAGATGGGCGTATTTCAATGGCTGGTGTTACATCGAAAAATAATGCATATCTAGCCAATGCAATGCATGAAGTTACTAAATAAGAATGCCAAGAAGAAAAAAGAAATGCAATATGACTTCTGATTCCAGTGAAAGAGAAACAGAAGAACCCAAAATCTCTTAGTTTTTTTCATTTTGTTTCCTTTGCTCAAACATATGCATTCTTTAATGATTTTTTTTTTTCGTTGAATAACGATATTTACAATGATCGTAATTAGTTTTTGATTTCTGAGGAAAAACAAAATAATAGATTTTATGAGCCGTTTTTTCTTTCAGATGAATTCATATCGTCTAGTCAAACCATATTCATTTTTGCTATCGATTATTCGATATAATCATCGTACTGTTCCCTATCCAGATATTACACATCCCGAACAAACAATTCGTATACCTGGAACTAATGAAGAAAAACTTGCATTACCATTAGAACGACCACGTTTCATTGATGAATATTCATTGACGGGACCGCCTACTGGGCGTATTTACGAAAAAATTCCATTTAAATATCGTGTTGAAAAAGGTCGAGCCTATTTATATTGTTCATGTGGTTGGGCAAATACACAACCGTTTTGCGATGGAATGTGTAAACATGTATGGGGACATCATGATGTACGGTTAAATCCGAAATTTCGACCCATAAAATATATTGCTGAAGAAACAAAAGATGTTTGGTGGTGTAATTGTAAGCAATCGAAAAAAAGACCTTTTTGTGATGGAACACATAAATCAGATTTTGTACAAAAACAACCAGCAGTTAAAAATTAAATCAATTTGTTATTGTTGTTGTTGTTTTTGTTTTTACTTAAGAAATAAACTCTTTTAGAGTAGTATTTGTTGATGTTCTAGATTGAAATTAACACATGTCAGATAATCAAATTACCACTAGTACAACGTTTATGACGGCTAGTAACAAGGTGAATGAATAATAGGGAAAACAATTGAAACAAAATAGATCAATAATATCAGCATTGTCATTTACATGACTCTCATCTGTTTAGAAAATCATCGAATATTGAGTAATGTCTTAAGTTAACAAGCACGTTCATTTTAACCAAAACAGTATAAATATTCTTTGAAAAGAGAATGAAATACGAGACTTAAATCTGGATATATTATTACGTTCTTTCTCTCCGTGTGTGTGTAGTACATGATCTATTTTTAATGTCATTGTATCAAATAGAATTGAATCATAGTCCTGAAGCATTCAATCAGTCATGACGAGTCATTGAATGGAGCCTGCTGGCTTAAGCATTTTTTCTATTCTGTACACAATCGAATTGTACGTTGATATAACCAACAAAATGAAATAATACAGTTGTCTTAACAATGCGAGACAATTTTTTCGATTCAGTGAACAGAACACTGTATTCCTTCAATTTATTAATAGATTTTTCGAAAAAACTTTTATTTTTTATCTTCTTCTCTTGTTTTTTTGAAGCCAATTGTAATCTCGTCAACATCAATGCAACGTGCTGAACAGATTATGTCGCAATCGACTAATAAACCAGACTATGATCAATTTAACGATGATGTTGATGACGATGAATTGTGTCGAGTAAATTGGGTTTTTTTTTTTTTTTGAGAAAATCTTACTCAATATCTATTGTTAGGCATGTGATGAATTAGAAAATGTTTCACAACAATTACAATCTCAACAAAATGATTCTAACAATATTGAATCAACGGATAATTTATCACCAAATAGTCTTGGGAGTTTGAAACGTAAACGACATGGTGTTTCAACTACGCCGAATGAACGTCGCGCAATAATTAGAAAACATTAAAAATGAAAATTTGCATTCAAGAGAAAAAGAATAATCCTACTGTCAGATGTGTTTAAAATTGTATTTTCTTCTTATAAAATAATAAAAACAAAAATTTTGTTGATATTGACATAAAATAAAAACGTGTTCATCTGTAGAATCAAGTAATTAGAAGAAGAAGAAGAAACTATTGTTCAAAGATCTAATTAATAATTCTTTAAACTAATCTTTTTTTTTCTTATTTAAATAAATTTATTCAACACAAACATTTATTCAACACGAAGAATATCAGTATTTCTGTTTCTTTTATTTGTTGTCTTATATCATGCATGATTTCCGTTGAACATTGTACTTGTCTTCATAGAGTTAGATAAATACAAAGATGCTGATGAACTCTAATCCTTTACTCTTGACATACACATATATATGTATATATCAGATGTATATTGACATGAGTACGCATGTGTGTCAATTAGAAATCGATGAACAGTAATTTGATCTATCACAATAAACTATGTAGTTTAATGTTGAAGAAAAGCAAACAAGGAAGTAATTTTCAGTGAAATGAAGGATCGGGTAAATACTAAATGAAAGTGAGAGAGACAGAGAGTTCAATGAAGCGAAACTTCAAAGGTGTCAATCGCGTGACAAAGAATAAAAGTAGTTTTACTACTAATTATTCAAAATAGCGGATGAATAACAACAAAAACAAAAAATTAACAATGGCTTTTTAAAAATAATTCATTGTTTTCATTCATATCACATGCAATGAATCAAACCATTTGAATATCTTCTATTGATAGAAATGATGCGAATATGTCTAATAGTAGTTGGTATTCGTCTGTCTCGAGTATTTCAATCTTAAAATCGACAGGAAACATCGATTGTCGATTGATAGCTATGTGTGTCAATTGATTGAAAACGATAAGTGATTTAATGTTGTTGAAATAATAAACAGAAGAAAAACGTTGGTCACTCTATTTTCTTTTTCTGTTTTCAAGAGAGTCACGAGCATGAGTCTTTTATTCGCGTGTGTATATATATATATATATACCAGAGCCTAGGCGCTTTGCTTTTGATCCTATTGTTCATTCACGCGACTGTTGTGTGATGACAAATACGTTTGCGATCATTTCTCTAATGAGTATAAGCATACAAATACTGAATCCCAATGGATAGACAATGTGACTGTACACATATTTATGGTACCTTTGAGCAGATGAATACCGCGTTTATGCAGTGGCACCAAGATGTAAATTATATTTAACAAAAGAGAACGAATCGAATCTTTTGTTGTTTTTTTTTTGTTTTTTATGCGTCTATATTCAAGAACAAATGTCAAGTGACGTGAATGTCCATATAGACATTGACACTCACACGCGTGTATTCACATGTACATATAGGTAGGGCTAAGAAAAATGACCAACGAATGTGAGGACAAGATTTATAGCTCACACGAGAATGCCAAACGATCATCGTTGACGCGAGAGACTAAATCTCCATCTGTTCAGGTGAATTTTATTTTATTTTTTATCATATGATAAACGATTGTAGACAAGAGAACTTGTGATTTTTATTGTTCAAATATATATATAGGTTATTTTTAAATAAAGAAATAAAAAGAAGGTTAAGTTTCATACGGAAAAAAAATTCGACATCGTTCTATTTAATTTGTAGCATTAACTTCCGGCCTGCGGCATTCATCTACTTTTTCCTTTATTAACAAGAAACGAAGAGAAGTAATGCTTTAGTTATGGCCTCCGATAGGATTTCTTTTAATGAGATGGTCCAAGAGAGGTCAGCATTTATTATTTCATAACCCATAGTACTTGTGTGCGTTTTAAAGAACTTAATAACATCATCATTATCATTGATCTTTTTTGTTCATGAATGACTAACACGTGTTTATGCGTGAAGATACAATGATATTCATTCATTTGAATATAAGTGAGACGTTATAGATTCTATTGTGAAACAGGTAGAAAACAAGTACATGTACATGCAGATGGTCATCTTTCCCTTTATGGTTAATTCAGCCGGAAGAAAGTGAACAAGTGTCAAATAGGTCTAATTTAGGGTTTCATTCACATTTTTCAATGAGATGGTCAATTTGATTAGAATAGCAAATCGATGTGACACATGGCGGAAATAACTGCTTCATTTTTCTATTTTTTTAATATCTATTTACTAGTTCAATATTGTTCTAAAGTATATTGTATATGATTATTGATCATCAAATGATCGATATCTCAGTTATAAAATGACGACAAGATCAATCGAAATAACATTTTTATGATGTCATCTCTCTCTCTCTCTGTCTCTTTCTTCTCTATATTGATCGACGAAACAATCAATTGTAAAACGAATGTGTTTTTATGATTGAAAGACAGTGATGCGAAAATATTTATCTCTCTGATGTTGAACCGACATTTTATATATTGAGAGAGACAGACAAAGATCAATTTTTTCACCTGTTTTCCACACTTCGATTGTCTCAATATCTTAAAAGTCAATTAAATTGTCAGTTTCGGTTCATACACGGTTATCGTTGTGCCTTAGTTCATTTACATCTATCTAGACTCTCAATAGTAAATGAAGCGAAGGTAAAAGTGATTAATCTAATGAGTTTGAGATCTATAACTAAAGTAGATAGAGAGAGAGAGAGACACAGAACCAAATTAATATTAAAAAAAAATGAAGAAAAAGAAGAAGAGAAAAAGTTCATTTTCTTCCCTTCGGCTGAACACTATACGAAAGAGAAAAAGGAACCAGCTCGTACACATACACCTAGAGAGAAAGAGAAAAAGAGGTAAAGATGAGAGAGATCAATCTCACCTTCTCTCCTTCTCGTTTTCTTCGTTTTTTTTTGTGAACAAAAACACAGTTGTGACCACCATCATTATTATTCATTCCTGCTGTGTAGAATTTTTATTCCTATCCATCGAAATACGAAATAAAATAAATCCATTTTCGACGTCTAGGTGAGATATTGAACAATAATTAACAAGAAAATATCATTTCATTCTTTACATACATGAGACGTGAATTAGCTCATATGTGTAAGATATATACATATATGTAATTGTATTCCTATCTTCTCTGTTACAACCTATATATACACTTGCCCCTGGCTGAACCACTTGAATGACAAAACCGTTGACGACGTAAAAGAAACATTTTTTGTTCACTCCTATTCATTTTACTTTTGTGACCACTGATGCAACACACATCAGACTTGAAGAGCTAAGAAGCCGATGAACGTCGTCTCAACGTAGCAACGTCGCATAGAAGAGTAAGTGTCGACTTTCATTTTTTAACATCTATATGTTAGTTAATGCACTAAGATATTCTTTCTTTTACTTAACGTGATTAAACCTTGAAATGTTGCCTTTTTTTTTGTTTGTTTGCCAGTTCCTTTTCACAGGTAAATATTAAACATTTCCCATGATCGTTTTTAGATAGTTGATTACATTCATACGAAAAACAACAACATAACAGTATAAAAATGTTTTTATGATCGGTCATCGAATGGACGCGTCTATAAATAGAAAATGAGATATAAACTTTTTATTGACATAGGTATTATCGCGTAAAGTATAAAATTTTTTTCATTGATATAAAAGTAAAAAGTGTTTCCGCATCTTTTGCTCTTTGATCGCATTTGATCACGAAAATGTCGATGAAGATGTGATAAAAGGAGAACAGAGAGAACAATTACGATGACAACTTCATCTTCAATTATAATACACACACACACGCGTGTATTTATATGTGCGTGTTTCAATCAAGTCATATTCACATCTGTGTTTCTTTTAGATATAAAAATGCTCATTCTGTTTCTTCTTATTCTTCCACTAATCTCAGCTGATCATAATAATAATAATAATAATAATACATCTATAATATATATTCATGAAGAACTTCCACCAAATACTTTATTATTACAATCAATATCATCAACGAATAGTCTACAATGGTTACCGTCATCGTATTTATATCGAATTTACTTTAATTTAAATCAAAACCAATCACTATATACAACAAACCAACGTCTAGATCGAGAAGAACTATGTGAAAGAAATCTATGTAATTGTACATATTGTGTATTGACATTAAATTTTTTACAAACTTTTTCTACAAATAACATTTCAATTCGTACCATTCAAATTGTTATTGAAGGTAAATAGAATAAGTAAACAACTAAAGGGATTTATTATTTGTTTATTTAGATATTAATGATCATGCTCCAACATTTAAACAATCGTTTATTAAACTATCCATTGCAGAAAATGTTCCCATAGGTTACGAAATTCCACTTGAATCAGCTATTGATAATGATTACGGTTTGTATTCAATACAAAATTATAAACTACATCCAATAATAAATAATCCATTTCGTTTGATACAAACAAATAAACCTGTATTGAAATTAATTGAACCGCTGGATCGTGAATTAAAATCAAATTATTTATTACAATTAATTGCTGACGATGGTGGCTCAACACCGTTGTCGGGTCAACAAAAAATCGAAATTATTATAACTGAGTATGTTAAAATTTGAATTTCAGTTTTCTTTTTGACTAAAAAAAGAAATCAATTTTCAGTGTGAATGATCATCCGCCAGTTTTCGATCGTACAATTTATCAACAATCGATTCCGGAAAACAATAAAATCAATACAGTTATTTTACAAATTCATGCGAATGATCGCGATGAAAATGAAAATGCTCGTCTTAGTTATTCAATTGAAGATTCATCATCAACATTTCGTATCAATGAACATACAGGAGAATTATATTTAATTAAACCTTTAGACTACGAAAGAATACGTTCATATTCAATATCAATTACAGGTTTGTTCTTGAACGTTTCAGCTATATTGCTTATAGAATCAAGTTATTGTTTTTACAGCTCATGATCATGGTATACCGCAATTAAGTAATTATGCACAATTGATAATTGATATCACGGATATTAATGATAATAGTCCAAGTATTCTAATAACAAATATTAATGGTAGTCATTATGATAGTCAACCAATTAGTTTATCAGAATGTGCTCCAAAAGGTAAGATAATGATGTGATTAGAATAAAAAGAATAATTTTTGTTTTTTTCTCTTCCGGAACATTCACTTGAGGAAATCGTGTATGATAATAGTACTCAAAGTTAGATAGTTCACTATGTTTATCGGTATTTAAAAAGTTCCAGTTCGATATAAATTAATGTTCTTCTGAATAGTCATGACAAAAAAAAAGAAGAGAAAAATATTGTATTTCTAGGTACTTCACTATTCTATATCTATGCCAATGATGAAGATACGAATGAGAATGGTCGTGTTCGTTGTTCAGTAAATGATACTCGTTTAAATTTAGTCTATTTAACATTGAATGCATATTCATTACAAATAACTGGTTCACCTTTATTCGATTATGAAGCTGAACAATTCGTAATTAATATTGAATTAACTTGTAAAGATGACGGTCATCCATCGTTGTCGAAAACTGTTCTTTTTCATATTCTACTAGAAGATTGTAATGATAATCCACCTGATATTATTTCATCAATACCATATAATGAAACGATATTGATATCCTATGAAACGACTGAAACTCCATTTATTATAACACAATTTGAAATTGAAGATCGTGATCTTTTTCAATTGAATCTATTTTCATATTCATTTACAGTAACACCATCGCTTGATTTAAGTTTAACTAATAATGGTACATTAATATTACGTACGATGCCTTTAAATCTTGGCTCTTATATAGTAAATGTCACTGTTGCCGATAGCGGCAATTTAACTAATACAATATCAATACCAATTAATATCTATTCAATAAATGAAACAATGTCATCGAGAAAACTTAGAATGGAAAATATAAGTTTAGTGTTAGTTTTATCGTTTTTTATTATAATTTTTATTGCTTCAATTACAATTGGTATATGTTTTCTAATTGGATTTCTCTTTCGACGGAAAAAGAAATCTCCATGTCTATGTTGTTATTCATGTTTTAATATTCAACAGAAATCTATACGAAATTCTTCGTGCGAAAGTATGAATAGTTCAAATGAACGAGCTGATTCATTACAAAAAACAACAATTGAAGTTCTCGACGATGGAATTGTAAGTATTTCGATTGAGTTTCTTTTTTTTATGTCTTCTCTGTAGACATATATTGTCAATTGACACCCATAGACGAATTTCTATTGTATTGATTATTCATACGTGAATAGACGATGAGAACAGATGCGCACATTTGTGTATGGATTAATGATTGTATGCTACATTGAGCTGAGTATTTTTTCTTGAGACACGATTAACCATCTTTTTACCGCCTTTGTACTTTATTCTTTATTTTTCTGAATTTCTTTAGAATTCATCCAATCGTATCTATCAGTATGGAGCTAAAGAAGCGAATGATTTAAAAGTAGTCAATACTCGCGGTATTGACCGAGGTGATTTCAGCTATTCGGAAAAGGTAAAGTCTTTAAGACGCATTTTTAAAATTTTAATCTCTAATCTACTTTTTCTGTTTATCTCTATCTCTAGGTTGAACGATATTTAACACATTTAAATAATGGAATTGTTGGTATTGATGCGAACTATTCCGATGATGGTGTTTATGGCTCATCGGATTTATCGTCGGATCGGATACAAAAATTTTCCATTCGACCACCATCTATTATATCTATACCATCATCACAACAGCATTATCAAGATAGTTTAAAACGTTTTGAACAATTATATTCCTTTGTTGAACATCGTCAACAAGCAGCATTTACATCTGATAGTCTTTATGTATAAAAAAAAAAGAAGAAGAAGAAGACAATAGGCTTTTTTCTCTGTTTATTTGTATTTGTGTGTCTTTTATACCACGATTTTCTAGAAAAAATATACAAAACATTGTTGTTATAAATCTGTTGTTAAATCAATTCAAGTGACTATCATACTGTGATTTAGAGTATGATCCACATCAGTAGGTGGTCATTGTTATAATGCGAAAACAATGAGAAAAGATTAAGCAAGACAAGTGTGAAAACAAATAGATGACTATTGAATAAATGAATGTCTAATCGTGCTCTCATCAGCTAGTTATTCTCTCTTTTTCTTTTCTTTTTGCAGAACGAAAGATCCTAACAATGATGTGAAAGGAGGAGATTTAGAAACGAATGATCTTTTCTTAAAGATCAACTCGAAATTAACATTACTTTACTGAGCTTTTTTTCCTTCTTTTTATTTCTAATCAATATTTGATACTCGTCGATCAACAGTGACATTGTATTGTAAATGTTAAATTAAATGTAAATAATCACCTAGAACGTGTGAACAATTTTATGCATATTATATTGTACACAATATTAATTGGATCATATTATCATGACATTTAGAACGTCGAGAAGTCATAAATTTCATTGAAATTATTATAATGGATAGCATGACTAAAGAAAGACGTTCATAAAAAACACTCATCCTTCAAATAGCTATGTGTTTCATTCAACAGTTGCTTTGAAATGTGTTATGTAAAGAGCGTCACATATGTGTCTCAGAAAAAAAAAGAAGAAAAAATTAATGTGTAAAGAATATCATAGTTAACATATTACTTTAATGATTGAACTATGATATATTAAGAAAAGAATTTTGTTTCGAATTCAAATTTTTATATTCGGATGTTTTCCTAGTGAGTGATCAATTGAATTTTTTTCTAAAGCGATATACTATATTATTTTCAATAAAATGGTTACAAAGCATTGGTTCAAAACAAAAATAAAATAAAAACTTATATAATAAGTATTAGAAATAATTATCTATCTTATACTTGAGTTTCTTTTTTCTTCTTAAAACGTGACACTCTTCATTAATAATGAATCATGTATTAGCAAACATCTTTCAGATAAAATATGCGCATTTCTTAGCTTTTCCATACCGAAGAAAAGAAGGTGTCCTTTTTTTAACTCGGTTAGCTAATACAGTCACGAACTGATTATCTAATCTTAGCAGTAGATAATCTTCTGTACTACATTTTTTTCTTGTTAATAAGCTGACAATTTAAAGTAGTATAGCGTATTGCTGAACCGTACGTAAGCGCTATTCTACTCTCAATTAGATTGAGCTCACAAAAGAAAATCTATGGTTCGTACGAGTATTTGTAACCAAATAGTAGATAATATTCTCTGTCATAGTTATATTGTTTTTCAATTGAAGGACACTGAAAAAAAAAGAATTCTTTTGTTACATGAACAGTTGTGAGTACTTTCGAAAGATGTCGCAAACAACTGTTCCAAAATGTTTAGGGTGTCCTCTAGTGTTTGAAGAAAAGATTTAGAAGAAGATATAAAAATCTACAGAAAAATACTTGACAAAAATAAACAAGTAAACTTATATTTTTCTTGTACGAATTTCTGATGTTTATTTTATGTAAGAATGGTCGGAGGTCGAGTCAATCTATCATCGAAAATGGCTCTTATATCTTCAATTTGATAATATATTCCTTTCTTCTAACTCTACGTATGCTGTTCGAGTAACAATAATTTTCGTAATTGTTAATCGAGTACTTGATTGAGTAGAATTAGTACATTGTTTTTCTTGTATCTTTAATTATCATCTGTTCGCGGTCTAATGAGACCAGGTATGATTGTTTGCGAAACGATATATATACACATATATATCCCATAGAACAGTTAGTGTGATTCTATTTTTTTAATATAATCTGATTATATAGGCATGCGCCATCCACCGCCGGTTCCACCACTTCGACCACCCCAGCGTCTCATGCCGGCACCGATTGATGGCGGTGTTTTTTTTGGGGTAATGCCATGCATAATAAATCAATATTTTCAACTTTTGTTTGTTATTGTTGTTGTTCATTGTTCTTCTTTATTAAAATTTATAGGAAACAAAACAGTTTATTTCTCTGTTTTAGGGTCGTGATTACGTACGTCGACAACAGCAACAACCACCACCACCACCTCCACCTCAACAACAACAAAATTATCTACCACAGAAACCATTATTACCTCCAGGTACGTCACCAAATCCATGGCAAAATAATCCTAATTATCGTTCGGGTCCTGTACCATTACTACGTCCAAATGGTCCATGGCATCCACACGGTAATACATATCATTCGCCATCACCACCACCATTACTTCCACCACATCATCAACAATTTAATCCCAATTCACAAACTCCAATAACCTACGTACCACCAAATACGACAGCATACGAATTAATGCGTATTGCAAATACTGATCAAATTCCATTTCTTGAGCCTCTTGAAGATGAAGATAAACTTGTTCGACAACATCTTTCATCAAATAGTAATCATGATGAATCTCTTTCAATAAATACAACATCACCATCAAAAACAAATAAACGTCGTCGACAACATCAACATCATCAGCAGCAGCAACAACAACTTGAAAATAATCGAAATATGATTTCTTATCAAGATCTGGATCGTCCAGATGAACAACGTGATCCATCATTTGATAATCGTCTTGTACCGAAATCGAATAAAACCAATCATTTACCATCTGATAAAACAAATAATCAAATACAAACAAAATCTTCAATCGATAAAGATCTTGCACTTAAATTAGAACTTGATCGTATAAAAAAAGCTGGAGCACAAGAACGAGAAAAATTAAGAGCACAAAGACAAGCAGCTGCTGAAAAAGAAAAAGAATCACAAATGAAACGAAACAGTGGTAAATGTTTGTTTTTTTCTTCTCGTCTTCACCTTTGACAACATTATACGTGTATTGTTTAATTGTTCTAGCAAAAACCGGTGACAACGAAAAACGTGAAGATGGCGAACTCGGTGATAGTTCCGACGATGAAAATACTAAATTGACGTCACCAAGTGAGCCAAGACGCTTGAAAAAAATTGTCGATAATCTTGCTTTGAATCCATCGAAATCAACATTATCGTATCGTTCGAAAACACCGCCATCAGAAAGTATTATTGATATGAGTGTTATGAAATTAATGCGTCCAATGAAATTATTTCGTCTTGATGACGATAATAATAATGCTTATCGTGAATATTTAACAACAAACTTCGGTCGTGTACGCGTTCATTGTCAAAAACCACAACCAAATTTCTTCTCGAATCTTAGTTGTATTGAAGAAATAAAACGTCGATTTCGATTAAATAATAATACATCATCATCAGTTCTATTTCGTCATCTGGTCGATGATAATGATAATGATTATTTACTTTCATTGCAAATGCAAGTTGAACCGGAAGATGGTGAAATCGAAAGTGATGAAGAAAACACAATGGATTTAAATGGAAAATTATCGAAGCACAATTTATCCGATGATGGCAATGAAAGACATATTAGAAAGAAACTTAAATTAAATGATGATGGCCTACGAGACATAACAAAATCATCATTGAATGAAAAACCTTGGTAAATTTAAAATAAAATAGAATTTTGAAGCAAATATTATTATTATTTTTTCATTTTGTTATAGGATAACAAGTGAACTTCGACAATTAATAAAACAAAGAAATAAATTACAAGCACAAATACTCAATGGTGATACAAATGCTGAAATTGAAAAGAAATTTAAAAAAATGAGAAATAAAATAAGTAAACATGCTAAGACATTAAAAGGTAAACATATTTTGTTTTGCATATTTGATTTTTAAATTCAATGTCTTGTTGTAGCTAAATATGAAAATTTTTCATCACATTCATCAGAACCCTTTCTAGCACCATCCTCTACTTTGCAAACGCAATCGTCAACAACATCAGTGTCAACTGCGACAACAGCAGTAGCAGCCAATCATCCATTATCAACCATACTTGATCCTACTCTTGTTATGGCAATGCTTGTTAATCCGACTCTTTATTCTCATGTACAACAACAAGTACTTTCAAATGCAAATTTCATGCAAGCTTATCAGCACATGTTTGCTGAAGGAAATCCAACATTATCACCAAACTCAAATTCGATGCCTGCGAAAGCTGCAAGTGAAACACAAGTTGTTCCATCAACAGGAACAACATCAGCTGATGGTTTACTTAAACAAGTAACAACGACACCAAAAGGAACAAAAGAACAACAACAACAACAACAACCAAATTTTTCAACAACAAGACCTCGACCTGTATTAACACAAGCAACAAAACCAATACAATTAATTTCACATGAATCTGATTTCGATAATGAACAAAGAACTAAACCACAATCACGTTTCAATTCATCAGATACGCCATTAACTGAAAGTCAACAACAAGCGATTGCATTAACACAAGAGTTGGCTCGTCGTCAACTAGCGTTAACACAACAAAATCGTAATCAACGCAATCTTCATTCAACTAGTCAATTATCATTATCGACACCATTAAGTCGTCATATACCATTATCAACTGAACAAATGCAAGAAATTTTAACACGTGCAAAAAATTATGTAACACGTCAACAAAGTGATGAAACAACCGATTCGATAATTAGTCAACCACGTCTATCTTATAATACTCGACGTTTGCAAGCTGCACTCGCTGCATCAGCTTCATCGGCTACACCACAAACGGCTCATACGATTGGACAAGCTGCCGCTGCTGCAATCGCTGCTGTATCTGCTCGACCGTCATCATTATCATCATCGTCGTCGTCAACAACAACAGCATCGCCTGGACCAATCCCAATGTCGAAAATACCATCATTAGTACCATCAATACATTCGCATGTTCCACCGATTCCACCGCCACCTCAACAACCACAGCCGCAACATCCGATTCGTATACAACTCGATCAAAAATCGAAAACACTTTCATCGATTAGTAATAATCAGTCATTACCTATACCAACAATAAGTCAACAAAAAATAATGCCTTTAGTGGATGTTAATCCTTCAACTCCTTCACATATGTATCCTAATCCATCGAATTGGCAACGATCTCCTCATCTATCTGTACCGCATTATCCTATGCCACAACATCAACATCAGCATCAGCAGCAATATCCACAATATGATAATCCTCACGCACCGCCTTATTATGGTCCACGAACAAGTTATCCACCTGATATGCGTCCACCGCCACCGCAATCCTATGGTCCACTTCCACCACGACATCTTTCACAACCACTGAGATACAATGGGCCAATGCCGCCACCTGGGCCATATGGTTATGGTCATCCGCCACAGAACTATGGACCACCACCACCTCCTCATCCTCGCTACGGTCATCACTATCCTCCATCTTGATCAGTTCATTCATTTTTTCTTTCTTTCTTTTCTGTTTTTGTTTATTTGTTCTTGAATGTTTGTTTGTTTCGTTGGTTGGTTTTGTATTTGATCCTTATCAACAGATGTATTTGTACGTATTTTTTTTCTCATTATTGGCTGAACAAATACGTACCAAAGCAAAACGAAATTTTGCATGATCTAATTCTTTTGGATATATGTACATATATATATATATATATATATGTATATATATAAATGACACTCGTCTGTTCTTTTCTCTACTTTTTTAGAAAACAGGTTCGTCGATGGTTCTTTTCAGAATGATCACATGTTCACGTTTTTTCGTAGAGAATAATCTATCTTTTATGCATTTTTAGCGTTTTGATACAATATCTACAATGCAATAATCGATTGATATTTGTGCTCTAGATATGAATTTTAACGACGTTACCGTCAGTTGGCAGGATATATCAGATACTGAGCGTACAGCATTATTGAATAAACGTAGGTTGATAAACATTTTCTTCGATATCCATCGGTATCCATATAAGTATTTGTTCAATGGAATTCAATAAGAAATAGATTTAATATAAATAAAAGACATGATATTCATCTGCTGCCTATTAAAGATTTCAACCGAATTGTTATAGTTCAGTGATAAAAATCCGGAACTAATTTCTCGTTGCCTTTCTGAACGATGATTACATAATTGGCTGACGAAAACAGTTATCTTACAGAGATTATTTGAACAGTAAACTATAGAAATCGAATAAAATAATTTAAGATTTCTTTGATTTTAGCTTGTCCGCCACGCACGAAACACAAAATTCTACCAGTATGTTCATGCAATCAATAAATTCTTTTATATATATATGTATAGACGTTTATGTATAGCCACGAAAAACTCCCGATCGAATCACATCTCGTGTTTTCAGTATATGCCAATCGGCGGTAATGAACAATCATACAGCACAACGACCAGTTCGATTAAATAATTTAAAAAAGTAATTTTTATCTTCTAAACAAATGTGAAAATTAATCTTTCGATTCTTATCAGTCATACAACACTGACAAGCTCAAAAGAAAATGTTGATAATGCATATCGTACAATGATTGAATTTACTGAAACATGTAAACGAGAATCAACCAATGACGGAAATCCGATGTAAAAGCAAATTTGTTAAAATGAAATGAAATTTTCTTGTCTAAAAACTTTTCCTTTTGTTTTTTAGTGAAATGCCTACACCAAAACGTATTCGTTCTTCATCTCCTACATCAACAATCGAACAGCACGCGTCTCCATCAGCTATATCACGTTATATAAGTCATGATAGTTATTTAACATTTAATCCATCGCCATCAAATCAACGTGTAATAACGAATCATAGTAACAATAATGTAAATACTGATACAGATTTTATTGACGACGAACTTTGGGATGATTGGGATTTAACACCGACAACAACAACCAGTAAAAAAACACCCGGTAAAAGTCGAACAATGTCATCACCAGCTGTACACTCACGAACAATGAAAATTACAGATACAACAACCATTGTTAATGTACTTGAAACAAACAATCCCGAACAGAGTAAGTAAATAAACATTTATTCGTTTTTCTTTTCTATTGATTCTGTTTATTGTTATTCAGCATCCGTAGAATCCACTTCTTTACCAACAGTTACTTCTATTGTATGGGACGATGATGATGATGATCTCGAACAATTATTGACTCAATTTCCTGCGGAATTACCATCAGAAAAACCATTTGTAGATAATGATTCAATAATAATGAATACACCAAGTACTGATGATGATAATACAACATGTCTAGATGCTACACGTCGATCATCAGCAATGTTAACCAGTGAAAATCAGTCATTAATTCATAATTCAACAAAAATTGAACTATCTAGCCAACCGAACTATCCTCAAAATCGATTATCGACTTCAACATTGCAACGATCATATACAGGACCGATATCACCGGCTATTAGTAAAAATACAATAAGAGTTAATTCGCCACGAGTTCGATGTGATTCAGCGAGTGCCGAGAAAAAGAAAATAACGTGTACTGAAGCTGAAATCGAGCAAAAACGTCTAGCTGCTCTTGCTAAACGACGTCAACGTGAGCAAGAGCGACAACAACAACAACAACAGAAAAAACGTTAACTGTACGACATACATACATACATGCATTTCTTTTTTTATTTGCTTCGTATTTAGTCAGTCATACAAGTTTCATATCGAAAGAGAAATTACTTTTCTCTGTACATATTCTTTGTGTGCCTTGCACGGCTGATTAGTTTTCTTTATTTTTTTAAGCTTGTCGATACCTTATGTTTTGTATGGTTTGTTTAGAATCTCGGATCTCATAATTCATTTTTTTTGTTATCAATTGTCTTTCTTATTTCTTTTTTTTTTGTCAGATGAAACTTATGATCGGATGTGTAGACAAACTGATATAATTATTGTCATATTTTTTCTTGAATTAAAGAGCTATATCGAATTTTATGTTTCTTATAGCGATAGAACATACTGTAATAAGTGATCCATAATTTACGAAAAAGAAAAGACGAGAACGTAAACTATTTTCTTTTTTCTTTTCTTTTTATTACAACTTTGACAAGTCCGATTATTGCTCTTCATAAAATAATGTCCTTCGCCAAACTACACATTTGCTTATTATTGAATAAAAAAAGAAACACTTTTGATTATTTATTCTAGATGAGAATACGTTTAAAAGAATTTAACGGTGTTGCCGTATGGAAATGGGTAACAAACGACGATTCATGTGGAATATGTCGAATGCAATTTGATGCATCCTGTTCAGAATGTCGTTATCCAGGTGATCAATGTCCAGTGCTACATGGTGAATGTCGACATTGTTTCCATGAACATTGTATTATGAAATGGATTAATGCTCAACAAACAAATAAATTATGTCCAATGTGCCGAGGAGAATGGAAAAGTTTGCCTTGAGAACAGAACAACTACTAATTTAACTGTGTACTTTTTGTTGTATTTTGTGAAGTTGTAAAAAGAACGCAAAACAAAGAAGGATAAAATTTTAAAAAAAAGAAGAATAATAGTGTTGGAAATGGAAGTATTATGCTTCATCATCTGCAGCCTGATAATAATTTCGATGGTTTGATAATTGTTTAGATTTAGGATAATAAAAATCTGTTGTTTGAACTTTTACTTGATTTGTTGGTTCATCATCAGCAGCAACTAATTGACCAAGATGATTCGTTGTCTAGAATAGAAATTTAGCTTTCAAATTAATCGATTAATTAACAATTCGGTTTACCCATTTTTGTCGTGGATGCTCAAACGATTGATGAACATTATGTCGGCGATTTGTAATTGAAGGTGCACCGCCACCACTTCTACCCCACCAGTTATTCATTGCCTCAGAATGCTAAATATATATATATATATATATACATATAATTAAAATTTTCATACGAAATTAATAATGAAATATTGTTTATAATTACATGTAATTCGGCTATACTGTTATGATATCGATTCATTTTTTGTATTCGTGCACGTTCTTCAGCTTGTCGCACAAGATCATCATGTAACAGACGACTTTCGTCTGATCGATAACGTGTACGTGCATGAGCAAACTGTTAAAGAAGAAAACAAAATCAAATTTAATTAAAAAGAATAAATAAATAGAAATATAAGCTAGTTTTTTAAAATAAATATGTCAATCCGAATTGGTTTGATGAATAAAAGCATTGAAGCGAGTGAACATATTTATGATTTTAAAACAAATAAAAAGCAACTAATCTGTCTAATTGATAGACATGGGTGAATAAAGACTGTGAACAACAAATATTGTTTCTATAGCGAAAAATACCTCTCGGGTTGGTTCGGTTGTCGGTAAATGCATTTTCAATGGATAACGACTTCTTTCAAGTTGAGAAATCCATTCAGCCGTATCACCCGCCTATAGATAATACAAAAGAAGATTTGCGATAGAGTCGATCCAACGAACGATAGATTTGATTAAGAAACTAAAAAAGTGCTGTTTACGCTCAAATAATTTAGAAAAAATCTTAGACATATAATTCAATTTATATACGATTAGACAAATTATTCTGATTTTTGTTTTATATTTACATTAGATCGATGTTCCATTTCTTCTTGTTGTCGGCGCCTTTGTTCTAATTCAAGTTCACGCTTTTGATCTTCAATATTTCCTGAATATTGTTTTCCATAGAAGCCTAACGGACCAACATGGTTCTAATAGATGAAAACAAAAGCATTCATACAGACATAAAATATCAGAGAAACTCTACCAATTTTTCTTGTAAACTACCAGAATATCTAGTGAATTTTTGTCCCGTGTTTGAATGAATTAATGGTGCTCCAGCTCCTGGACGTCCCCAGGGATCATAAAGATCTTGTTGAGGTATCGCATTAAATACATTTTGAGCTTCTTTATTAGGATCTATATGAATAATTATATATGCATGCATGCAACGTCATGTAAGTGATTATTTTATTTACCAAATAAAAGAAAAGGATCGTGTGCATCTCCTTTGATTTGTTGAGCAGTGACAGAACTTCCTTGTGAAATACCTGGATTAGTTGGATTAGAATTATTAGACTAGAATAGATAGAAAAGAATAGTTGTGACTAGTTAATTTGTTTATAATTAAATGAAAGGAAAACACGTTTTGCACTATGATGAAAGTTTTCATTAGTGAATAAAAACTTAGATAGTTGTAAGAGGCCTCTGATGATATTGGTTTTCTTAGTGTGCTTGATATATTCTATTGACAATTCAACGAAGGTTTGTAAAATAAAAAATATTCATGAGAAATGTGTTTATTAATTATTAACATCATAAAAGAATATAAAGGCTATTCATCCGTGTTTACGGAAGACAATTCATTTGTTGTTATATTAGTTGAGAAAAATATCACCGATTAAAAAACAGTACTTCCGTTGGCTTTCTTTAAAGATGAAGGAAAAAACAATTTCTCTCCGTGCTTTTTACCTTCGGCAATCAAATATTATGCGTCAAATAATTTAATCTTAGTACGATTAGGATAGACTAGTTTTCTTTTTTTCTTTCAGAGTGATAATCATTGAGTTTACTGATAGATGTATAGAGAAATGAGCTCTTTTTTTCCTGCGTAGAAAAATAACATATATATATAATTGTACACTTACCGGCCCGAAGAAACGGTGAAAATCCGGATCTGTCTTTGGATTATTGTTGGTATTATTATTATTATTATTATTAGTTGAAGAATTATTTGGTGGTTGTATTTGTGTCTGAGGTAGTGTAGCTGAATACGTTGGAAGCGGAGGATAATTATTATACGTTGATTGACGCGGTGAAACGTATGCATTTGACGGGTTAGTATCATTCGGTATATACGGTTCTGCCATATACGGTTCTGCCGTATACGGTTCTGCCGTGTACGATTGTTGTTGTTGCACTGGCTGTGACTGTGGTGGTGGTGGCGGTGGTGGATGATGAAGAACATATTGCTGTGGCATTTCTAATGATGGTGATGGAGCGCGGCCTTTTGTTAAAATTTCTTCTAATTCTTCCTTTTCTAATTAAATACTTAAATTTTTATATCATGTGTAGATACTATGATTCCTTACTAAGAATAGTCGTTCGATCGTGCCGTCCAAATGGTTGATGTTGAACCTATACAGGTAGTGAAGAACGTATATATTTGTATGTTTGTTTCTCTTAGAGACTTTTTTTCTTAAAGACAAACGAAAGAAAGAAAGGAAAAGAGAGAAAAAATTGCGGATTGCCAAGGTTGCAAAAGTACTGTTGTCTTCACTTAAAATCAATTAAGAAAAATACAAAGAAAAAATGTAGCTCACGTATTTTTTGTCTCGTTCAATTTTCTTTTCCCAATCACGCGCGATTCGTTCCTGTTTTGCAGCTACTTGTTTGTCTACAATAAAACAATATTTTATAGAAAAAAAGAAAATAGCAATTATTATTTTTTCTCTATTACCAAGTTCAATTTTATATTTCAATTTTTGTACATCATCAGGTGATAGTGATCGTACGGGTTGAGGATTTGCTGATGGCTTTTCTGATGAACCACCGTAAAAGCCAAAGTCACTTTGACTACTGTAAATTGATGGTGGAAGATAAAGAGAAGTAGCTCTGGTTTTATTAACAGCCATTGGTGGTAAACTTCTTTGTAGATAAGGTACAGGATTATAGGGGTTGTAATTGTTTTCAAATTGATAACTATGTAGCTAAAGAAGAAAAATAAACATCAAATTATAGTAATATTTATTTTAGTTTATTAAAATCTTAAGGTTATATAAATAAATGTGAATTAAATATACAAAACATTCATACCAACACGTGTCTGAATTGAAAAATGAGTTCTTTTTTGTTTAGTAGAAAAATTGAAAATTTACTTAGAGTGTCTCACTGCGACACTGAACCTCGTTTTCTCTTTCTTTTGAAACAGTTATATAATCCAATTGGCATGAAACGATGCACACACCATTATGATGTTTAAAAGAATTTTGGTAATAGCAATTGAATTTCAATCAATGAATTCGATTTTCGTACATAACTAATCTAAAAATCAAAATAAACAGCAATTCCTTATTTTTCCCCCCATAAGAATAGTAAAAATGACTCAATCAGAAAGATCAACTTGAAAAGAACAACTTCCATATGGTTTCATTCTTTTAATTTTGAATAGACTCTTAATTTTAAAATGAGTTTCTACGTCTTCGCATACATATATAATCGTATACCTGAATGATTTCTTTTGCTTGTAACTGTTGGCTTTACTAACATGAGTTGCTTCGTTGATTTTATTCGATAAATCGATCAATTTGTAGACAACTGAAGGAAACCAGTGTGAATGTGTATGTGTTAGCAACCAAAAAGAAAAAATAAAGAAAAAGAAAAAAATAAAGTAAATTGGCCATACATCAGTCCCTTTAACTATTACTTCGGAAAAGGCAAAGAAATGGTATTACAATCAAGTAGCCATTGATCGCATACAATCATTGTTGCCATTGCGGCTGTTATTCATTTGTTTTTGCTATCGAAACATATATACACACGCCTTCATGGTTGGCAAGATCAACAAACAAGTACAACATGTAGAAAAATACATAAGCTTCAATGTAGATAAACTCGGTCTAATAAAATCTCTATTATATAAAAGATTCAAATATATATACATTATTTTCCTTGCATTACGTTAAATAGTGTGTGCATATTTAGTTGTTACAATGAAGCCAATTAATGTTTCTTAATGATAATCATGAAAGAAAGAAAGAGAGCAACTTCGTCCGTGTTTATGTCTTTCCGTTCGTGTCTATAAACGTATACAGATATGGCTAGAAGTGATGGACAGCCTAATATCGGGCTCATCAGTATTAACCGTTAATAAATCGAGCAGAAGAAAGAGGAGAAAAAAAAACTAGAATTGAAGCAAGGAGAAAAAGAGAAGAAATTTCTTGTTTCTCGTTTTAATATAAGAGTCTATCTGTTTCTTGTATTCTGTATTCTTATCAGTGACAGTGTTACTTAATTGACATTCAACTGACTCTTTCTAAACCTTTTGAGGAGAAACAGTCAGTTTCTTTGTAATGATTTATTATTTATCGAATTTATTATAATATTTTCAATTACAAAGTCTGCAAGATTTTCTATGCTATGCCAGCGAGTACTATTTTTTTTTATGATGTTGCAGTTCTATATCTTCTGTCCTCATCTTTCTTTTGCTTCACACATAAATAGTCTGAATTCTCAACTTCTAACACAGTAATCAAAACAATTCACTGAAAGTAAATTACTCATTTTGTATACTCAGGGCGAGAGATCAGACGACAAGATCGTACAAGAATCGTACGTGTGATCATATCTGATCTGGTAATATCAGACGAAAAGTCATCGTCTCTGATTTCTTACACTAAGTCGTATCAGAAGATTCTTGATAGATTCTTAAAAGGTTATGTTACCTATATAGAGATGTCACTGATATTTTAATTAAATTAATATCGCCCAGGTCGAAAAATCTAACGTAAGATCTTGCAATCCGGACGAAATCTTATAAGCATCAGACAAAAAATCGTCGTCTCTGAAATCTTGCATCAGATCATACTATATTTTCTTTAAAGATCGCGCATACAATTTATTTTCAGTACAAATTTGTCGTGATATTTTAAGG
>OENM01000368.1:0-38303 GCA_900239745.1 Rotaria magnacalcarata | reverse complement strand
ATGCGCGATCTTTAAAGAAAATATAGTATGATCTGATGCAAGATTTCAGAGACGACGATTTTTTGTCTGATGCTTATGAGATTTCGTCCGGATTGCAAGATCTTACGTTAGATTTTTCGACCTGGGTACAAAACTAGTATAAATGCATATGAACATACATGATTGCTTGTATTCTCTTGCTCAATAGTTACTTGACATGTTTGATAATTTATCTTAGTCTAATCTCTTTTACATTTAGGTGTAACACTAGAAAGAATTTGTAAATGACAAGGCATATATAGACTTGAATCAGAGACATGCACAGGACATAATTTTTTCTCCTGTCCTTGCCTGTCCTGTTGGCTACCTTGACCATGGCGGGCGGTAGGGCAGGACAAAATCTAAATCTCGTCGTGTCCTACAGGACAGGGCACCATGGCAACAGGATCGTCCTGCCCTGTGCACGTCTCTGACTTGATTGCAGCCGATATCAGTTAGAGATTGCCGATTTTTCCTCCGTTTTTGTTGTAATAATTTCTATATTTCGGTAACTATACGTTAATTATAGGACTTTCTAAGCGGATTTTATGAAGAATCTGATAATTACATTCAATCATGACTTCAAAGAAGATTATTCAATACATGTTCTAAATAGAATAAACTATCTTCAACTCTTATCTAATAATTTAATATACTTCCGAACCACTGAGATTATCATGTCTGAAATTGTGCCAGCTCCATCTATATTACTATATGGAAAGTCAATCACTTTCTCAAAAAATACCAATAAGATTTACGATGCAAATCTTCCCTAGTCTTATCATCGTTATTTTTAACCATGTTATTATTTCTATCCGCAAAATCTTATTGGAGTTTCCTATCTCACATAAGATTCACTTTTTGTTATCCTTATCATGGCTTACTACTTTTACAAAAAAAAGAAATCTTAATTGCTCTTGAAAACATTAGGGCATCAGCTGCACATAATTTGATGATTAGTAATAAAATATGAAGTTTTTTTTTTCTAGTACTATTCATAATAAACTGTGTATGAACTATATTTATTTTGTTTTAGATTTTGCTTAGTTTTTATACTATTAGTGAAAACAAATAGAATACGAATATAATGATGTCTATGACATATGTATATCTATTTCGTCGAATCATGGCAATTATATGTTCCATATTCGGATTACCAGGAAATATATTAACAATCATTGTTTGTATAAAAGCATTATGTAAAAGAAAAATGAATTTTGAACGAAATGCATTTGATCTATATCTTGCTGAAATATCATTTCTAGGTAAGCGAATTCGAATTAATGTTGTATTTTCGTACCGCGTAGTTATCTCTTCGATCGAGTCATTAGATATAACCGATTAAGCGATCCGTTGATTATAAATATTGACTTTTTTCTTTCTTTCTTTCTTTCTTTCTATGACTATTTATGTTCTATTGAACAAGGATAACTATTGATGACTTTCATTGCTTTAGTTTTCCTCGTTGAAGCATTGGTTGACACTTACGCTCTTTACTAAAGAACCTTCATTAAAAGTTTAATGCAGCGTAGTATTTCAGGAGGGATTGATAAAATTTATAATTTCCGACACGGATATGTTTTCTTAACCGGGATCGAGAAGTATAAATACAAGTGAAACATCTATGTTAACATTATTTTCTTCGACCGGAACAATGTTCAATATAATATACAAAAAATAATAATAGTCAAGTTAATAATGATACGATATTGATGGACCCGTTGTCCTAAGGTAATAAGACTATTCTACGGTTTTGGATGTCATATCTTGTTTCTTTTAAAAGTATCCATTACCAAGAGGTATGAAAAATTAATCTTCTTAGGTTACACGTAGATATGTTCTATAAATAAAATCAAAGGATTAACGTTTACAATGAACCAAGAAATTTACTAAATTTAAAACTAATAATAATAAATAAAGCTATCGATAGTTTACAAGAAAAAAACAGCACTGAATTTTATTATGGAGTTCAAATAGATTGCTCAGCTATTTCTTATTTTTTTGTTTCCCAGGGTGAGAAATCAGACGGCAAAATCTTACAAGAATCGTACGCTTGATCATATCTGATCTGATAAGATCAAACGAACAATCGTACGCAAAATCGTCGTCGCTGATTTCTTACACTAAGTCGTATCGGAAGATTCTTGATAGATTCTTGAAAGGTTATGTTACCCTATATAGAAATGTCACTGNTGATATTTTTATCAAACCAATGTCTCCTTAAAATATCACGACAAATTTGTACTGAAAATAAATTGCATGCGCGATCTTTAAAGAAAATATAGTATGATCTGATGCAAGATTTCAGAGACGACGATTTTTTGTCTGATGCTTATAAGATTTCGTCCGGATTGCAAGATCTTACATCAGATTTTTCGACCTGGAAATTGTTTAAAACGAGTGTTTCCTGGTGGAAAAAAACAGCAGTAATGTTCCATCATTTTTTTTTCGTTTATTTTTACTCAGATTTTTGCCTATTACTTTATTGGGTGATCGAAACATCATTTCATTATCTTTATTCGATAAAGAAAAGTGAATATTTTTCTTTAATGCACGTATCAGCATTTTCATGTTTCTTCTTTTACATGATCAATCGTTTATTTGCTGCATTATGCTCATGGCTAATTACATGTTTTACATTAATTCGGTTTTTAAACATATTTCGACCGTTAAACACTATAAGATCAAATATAATTCTTGTCATTTGTCTTACAATTATATTTGCTACAGCAAATAGCTATCTAATGTTTTCATTAGGTTATGATCGAGAAGCAAAATCTACTTTAATTGAAAATTTCGTAAATAATAGTAATGAAATTATATTCAGATCATCTCGGTGTCACATACGTGAAGAGTATAGCACTAACTCATTAACATTATTATTAAATGTACTGGTTGCTGGTTTTCTCAATCTTGTCTTACCTTCTATGTTAACACTATTAGTTAATATTTGTATTATATGTTATATAAAACGTATTTATAATGTACAACATTTTGAGCACAGTGCCCGACGTTCCGATTGTAGTTCGGCAGCAAGTTATCGTTCGACAAGTTCAACCTTACTTGTCATATCAATGACATATACATTATGTTATTTACCATATTGCATTATCTATGTTCTTTTGTCTCATTTTGATGGCGCCAATACAATACTAGTCTATTTGTCTGAAATCTCATTCATTATACGTTATATAAGTCATTCAGTCAATTTTTATGCGTATATATTTACAAGTCTTCGGTTTCGTCGCGATATTATTTCATTATTTCGTAGCGTATTTCGAGCATGTTTATGTAAAAAAAGAAAAAAGAGAAAAAAAGAAACAAAACCAACTCAACAAATTATATTTTATCATTATCGTTTACCACAGTCAGCAGCGACTAGAAAACTTCCTACTAAAGCACCTTTATAATGACGAACGAGTGACTATTGAATGCAACAAAATCAATTGAAATAAACACGGAAATAAATTATTTTTAAACATTGTTGCACTATCTATGTTAGCTCATCAAATAACCACAATATATCTATAGTGAAACAGTATATTTGTCTTTTTGTTCCAAAAACGTCTGTATCTATTTGTGTATAATAAATAACTAAGCATAGCTGTACTTTTGACTTCCTGGACACGAGGAAGTAATTATTTAGTTCCTCAGAAATGTTTTTGAAACGTATGCAAATGATGCTTTAATTAGGGTTATTTTAAATAGAAATAAATGTGGAAACATCGCATTTAAATCCGAGTGTTATGTGAACTTCAAAAATTAAAACTAATGGATGACAGATTGCTTTTGATCAAACTATTTAAAAAAAAATAAAAAACAAAGTGAATATACCTTTTCACTTTTTGAAGTACGCATACCGCTCGGATTGAAATCCGAGTTTTTCGCATTTATTCTATAAGACATAGATCTCATCAAGATACATCCCCTGTCGCTAAATTGCAAAGAGAAAATACAGGCGTGCTCAGTTAGCATGAACCACGCTGTATGCGACCCTATCTGGTGACCACTGACTCTACTCTCAGAGTAATATAATATTTTTAGAAATCACAGAAATTGAGTTCAGATTCGTGTTTAGCTTGGAAAACTGGGTGAGAAGAGTTATTTTTGAATGGATTTGCGTTTGTATCTAGCGGGATTACGATCGTAAGCAACCTCATGAGTCTATAAGAGATATATGATAGACACAGGCATCAGTATTTTCCTAATAAATCACCAATATTAATAGCTATCGAGTTCGGATTTTTACTTTTCGATAGTCTTTTTGCGTGGCTACAAATCAGGCATTTGGAAAACCCCGAAACTACTGATCATCTGAGACATATCTAGACAATTTGGTTTCTGAATACTGTTTTTGTGCATTCTGAGACTTTTTTCAGGCGATGCTTTGTTAGAAAGCTACGATTTGGTTCAAAACTAATAACAGATTCGGAATCAGCGTTAAAAACTGAGTCGATTTATATATGTTGTGAATAATTCTGAGAAAAAATGTTTTTTGAAAAAATCCCTGTACTCCCCCTCAGGGATGGTCTGGTAAATAATGACAATTTTTTCGATAACTCAGCCATTTCTTGACAGATCCTTCTCATCTTCGAACCCAACTGAGATATTGATGAGATCATTCTGTGTACAAAATTTCATGACAATTGGATGAGGCTTTCAAAAGTTCTCGTGTTAACGGACGGCCGGACACACTGACCCAATCTAGAGTGTACTCACTTTTTGAGTACACACAAAAAGAGCAATTAATATTGATATATTTAAAAGTTATTGTAATCATTTTTCTATGCAGTGTATTATCCCTCTACGACTATTCTTAAGTCGAATGATTCTCGTAATTGATAATTAGATCTTATTAGATTAAAAAAAACGTATTACACGCGAAAAGCGAAGCGGCGATCTCCACTGTGGAAATATTGTGTACTATAATATTCTTCAACCTTGAAGTAGGCATCTTAAGAATAATGTTCTACTCGTGCCATGCTCATTAAAAATACGGTAATATATCAAATAGGAAAGATCGAAAAATCTTTCATAAAGCATCAAACAAAGCACGTTTATGAAGATATTTATATGACACTGGTTGATTAAAAGTTTTATAGTACAAAAAAATATAAATATAAAAGTGCTTGAGCTAAAATGTTTTTATTAGAATTTTATTCCTACGGAAATAATAAGAAACAATATTATTTGTTGCTACGGAAATAATAAGAAACAATATTATTTATTGCTTTTTTTAGTAAGTATGAATATTAATGATTCAAACATCAATAAACAATATTATTTACTGCTTTTTTTAGCAAGTATGAATATTAATGATTCAAACATCAATTCAATAGTAAGATTTTGTTCGATAGAAGGAAGGGATTAGTACTATTTTGAGACAATGTTGTCAAAATTAATTTTAATTATGAACTATCGTGAGATCTTTGTGAAACACTTTCTGAATAGAGCAATATTTAAAAATAGATCAAAGTATGATTTGACTTTCTTCAATTTCAAAGAAAACATTGGAATTATATAGAATTTACAGCATGAACTGATCGAAAAACTCATGACAAATAAGTGTCGGTAGCTTGAGCTCAAACTTAAACAGCACATCAACTATATGAAATAAAATAGTTTCATTTGAATTGCAGTACAATCTCATGGACATTGCATGGAAGCCTATTCTCTTTTAAAATCATAGTTTCATGTTACTATAAAAGAACTAAAAAAAATGATGATTATCATATTTCGTCGTTTTTTCTTTAGTATTATTTATATATTGTTTTAGTCTTGTCTTGAGGCGTACTCAAACTTTTTCTAAATGTTACGTCGAGTAATTCTCGTTGTTGCTAATTTCAAATTTTTTCATTATCTCGAACACAGTAATTCATTTGTTTGTATTCAGATTTACGTACGAGCAATTTCACCAATTTAGGAGAAGACAATGCCAATTTTACAATGAAAACAACATTGAAATACGATTATGACTACACGATCTCCTTTTGACTTGGTAATAATAGACAAAAGTTTTACAAATGAAGTTGTTAGTGAAACATGATAATAATTAATCTCGAGTTCTCATGCGATAGTAGGCAATTTTGATTTTTAATAGATAAGAATTCTATTCAATTTTACATATGAATGAGCGCTTATTCAATTAAAACACGATCTTTGTATTCTTGCTAATTGAAATCTGGTTTTAATATTAGGAGTCGCTCTTCTATCATGTCATCGATTTTCAGGATATTTTGAGATTCTCATGAAAAAAGGCACATTAATAATTTTCCGTTTGACACCCTAATGAACCTGAGGAGAATCTATGACGAACAAAAGACCAGAATAGTTTCTTTGAAAAGTTGAGTTCTTTGTGGATATTTATTATAAAAAAGGTTGACTAATTATCTTTTTTTTCTATTTAAGATCATTTGCTAGAACGTAGAATACCAGGAAATTTTTTTTGAAAATTTTTAATTATCAACGACATGAAAAATATAAACAGTTGAATTCCTATAAGCTGTTGTAAAAAACGTCGCTGCAATTATGAAAGCTCTGCTGTTCGGAGTAACACTTAGTTTCGAGAAGAGGATCTTGTCTTGACATGCATATTAACATGTTCTTTCAAACAAAAAGAAGTAATCGGATATCATCGAGATGCTTCGACAAATATTGAATGATGCCATTGCAAAAATACAAGTACGCATAAAATGGAATAGATTTCCTGTTGTTTCTGATAATAACGTTAGTTTCCGAGTGAAGCGTAATAAAAACCGTCAACAACTATCACAGATAAGGAGTCCATGGGTTAAAACCCATTTCATTAATGAAAGTTCAGCTCTTCAACTATGCTGAAGTAAATTTATTTGAATAGTCCATATCTACCTTAGAATATTCATTTTTCTAGAAATAAGATATAATAAGATTTTCTCGGAAAATACATATGACATTAAACACAGTTAATTTTTAGCAGGTCTTTACGAGAATTTTTGAGACATTCTTTTTATTTAATTTAGCAGTAATGATTAGTAATATGCACGACATTCGTTTGTTAGCGTTGTTGTTTACTTTACAAGAAAAACATTTCAACATATATGATAAGTATGTTGCTTAAACATGTTTCCTGGATTTTATTAAAAGAATAATACCAAAAGACATCTAGAATATTTCTGACAATAATGACTGCCACTCATAAAAATCCTCTTTCTGTCTAGACGGTTCACGATTGTTTGATAATTAATCTATTATTTGTGAAAACCCATAAAGAGTATCGGAGAGGTAATATGTGTATATTAAATGTGTGGAAATTATCATGAAAAAAGAAAACTAGAAGTCAATCTCAAAGTTCTGCCTCGAAGAAATTCCACACCAACATAGACTTCAATTTGAAACTACTAGAACCTCCATACTGCTTGTAGTCGTAAAATTATAAGAGTTCATCAGAAGCGTATAAATATATTGCGCGTAAGTCAGACGTTCGTGCTACTCTCATACACTGGATAAACAATTTTACCATGTGCGTATCTCAAGGGACAAAGCATTCTTCATAATTTCAGTTCCGTATCATTATTCAAGCAATAAATTAATTCTGAATAGTAAGGACTCAACGACAAAATTCAGTGTATCATGAATATTAATAATGTATGTTTGAATATATTATCCATAAGACTCATAAATCATGTTTTTCGTGATTAATATTTTTATGTAAGAACCTAGAACAATGGAATGAACATGTGCACCCAGATAAACCGTATTTGCAGTATTGAATAATATGATTGCGTGCTCGATTAATTTTGATATTGAAATGAATCATTCACAATAATACATTGAAAAGAAATGTTCATACTAAACTCTGGAAATTTTGAATTTAGCTTCTTTTTTTCTGGCAATGCAATTGGTTATTTGTACAGCAAATATCAACTCGATAAATTGCAAATTAAATTATTTTTTCAGTTCACACGTATCAAATACAAATACGAGAGAAGCTATTATGAATTTAGAGACGTCGCAGTGACTTTTTATTTTAAAATAGATATCAAATAGTGTTGACGCAAACGAATGGCGGCAATCTCGCACGATTCACGACTTTGCTGCTAATGACTGATGCATTAATTAAACTTACTCTAACGAAAAGGCACTTGCTAGAACACGAACAGAATTAATCAATACGTTTACATGTCGCCAAAATAGTTATTGTTTAGTAACATTGAAGTGTTCCATAATTTATTAGATGAACTCGACTGCTTTTTAACCATGAAAACAAAAATAGGATGTTGTCTTTGTGTCCAAAATAGACGAGGACGTGAATTGCTTTTTAACGATGAAAGTGGTTTTCATGCGCATACTACGATTTTATTTCACACTTTTGAAATTTTTGCACTCCATAATTGAATCAGCTTTCATGGTGCACAGAGAATAGAAAACTTTCGTTTCGGAAATAGTACATGGCGTAAACTTAGCTGTCTGATAAAATGGCTTATATTCTCATTCTCATGATTACCGTTATACGATCTCAACTAGAATAATTTCAATTTTAATAATTATAGAATCAAATTTTTGAAAGGAAAAAACATGAACCAGTTGAAGTACAGAAATTTGATTATCACATAAACGTTTACAGTGCTTTATATATAAAAACAAGACTTGCCTATTCCGAAATTCTCAAAATCCTTCTGCTGTATTTTCTTCTGGATAGCGTCAATTAGTTGCATTCTTTGGATTGTAAAATAGTATTTGCTCGGACATATTGAGAAACAATGGCAAACCAACCAAATTTGATTTTAAAAAATCTCATCTAACGGAGTCTGCTGTGAAAAGATTTTCCTGTATCGATCAATATTCACTACTTTCGAGTTTCTATAATGTAACCAGACATATTAAGTCAACATTTTGTTTGAACGTGTCAAAGAAAATCTTTATAGGGACATAATTTTCAGTCTAAGTTAATCAGAAGTTATCAAGTAAATTAAAATACTTAGAGAGAATTCTGTCGTTGACAGTCTTTTTTTTAAAGTATAACTTTAAATATGTAACCATCCAAAGCATTTAGAAACCTTCATTAGAATGTTCAATTAACTATTTAAATATATGCTTTTCATATGCAATAATGATTGCCAGAACATTTTCCAGCTGATGACAGGCCCTGAACGAGAAAAATAATTACAAAGGCTGATTAGTATGAGGTCCGAAAACATACATCAGTATAATTTGTTTTTCTAAAAATACATTGTTTAACTTTGAAGAGTTCACACACGACCATAGGCGGCGGAGCCATTAGGCGTGGGTAGGCTCAAGCCTACTCTAGAATAAAAGTGGGTAGGCTTAGGTAGGCTTAAACTAAGACAGGTCAAAGGCTTGGGTAGGCTCAAACTATAATAATTAAACGCTTGAGTAGGCTCTATTACATGTAAACGTTATTTTCCGAGCATTAACAAGGAGAAGAAATTAGGCCTCAAGAAAATAACAAAATAAATTAGTACGGTGTGTGAGCTTTTAAATGCACGACAGATTGGTAAAACTATGTTTTATGAATACTGCAAATTGATAACATTATATTTGACAGTATCCGTAACAACAGCCACTGCTGAAAGATCATTCAGTGTTTTTAATAGAATTAAAACATATTTACGTTGCACAATGAGTCAACAACGTTTAAATCACTTTATTATTCCTCACATTCATAAAGATAAATTAGATTTACTTGATTTGAAGAGCGTATGTTCTGATTTTATTTCAAAGAATGAAAATAAAAAAAACATTTTTTGGTGCTGTATGATTTTATTACGTTTTAGACTCGTTTTATTTTTTAAGTAGTTGTTCTGTTATACTTCATTATTTCTTGTTTTATCTCAAAAGAATAAATCACTATATTGTTATCACACTTATACAGAATCAAAATCTAGCAAGAAGGCGTATGGCGTCTAGCATTGAAAAAATATGATGAATGTCATTTTCTCACCCTTTTCCTGACATTATTTCGCTGGAAAATTGAGCCTACCCTAGATTGAAATCGTTCCGCCGCCTATGCACACGACGCGTTAACCACTGAAAACGAAATAGATAGCTATCAAGGTCGTTCCGCGTAAATAGAACGGATTGAACCAGTGTGCTTAGCTTAAGAGGACATTAGCATTAGAGAAGATTAGAAATCTAGACTGCTAATCAATATTTTACTCGAGAAATTCTGTCATTTACAAGAAAAAATATTTTCATTTTCTCACCCAGATCGATGATTACGGACTTCGTATACGACTGTAAACGATCGTATACGCTTCCCATACGACCATAAACGGTCGTGTTTTAGCGTTTTACATGGTTCAGTATTACCGTCGTATATCATCGTGACTGTATACAGATAAATACAGGGGGCGAAACAAATATTGTATACAATCTTTGTATTCGATGACCGTAAACGACCATTTTTCTCTCCGTATACGATCGTATTTCTCCGTATACGACACGGAGATATACGATCCTAATACTGGACCAGGTATTTTGGCGTATTTCTTCGTATACGGGCGTTTGCGACCGTATCTGTTCGACCTCGGCAGTTATCAGAATTCAATGAGTCTAAGAAGCGCCGACGTCTGAGACCAAAAAGTCTACACGGAAAATTAATTATGAGTTCAATACGAACGTTTTGTTTATTCTCAAAAATTAGTACAAAAATAAATAGGCTATAAATATACATACACGAGAAAATAAGTTCAAAACGCACGTAAGAACACGAGTAGATTATTTGTATGGTTGTACTCTCATTTCTAAAAGTTATTTGAGTTCATGTGAACAAATTCTAGAACGATTTTAATGAACGTCATTGTTTTCTACTGAAATTAAGGAAAACTAATGATAATTAATTCAATAAAAATGTTGACACGTTAAGCTTTTCCGGCTTCACTATCAGCATTATCAACACAGAATCTGACACTATCTACTTCACTTTTGATCTTATCACGAAGTCTATTAATAACTTCATCAGCAGTGCGGTAAGAATTCGATGACGAACTTTCCTTTTATGTGAATCCAATTGTTCAAAGAATGATTTAATATTATTATAAATATTTACAATATTACTCAGATGCTCAATTAGCTGCAGCGATATATTTATACGAAAGTATCGTCCTTTCTTGAAATACATCAGTTGATCGACTAGTTTAATCTGTAATTGTTTTACGAGTTGTACGTGCCAAAGGAAAAATATTCATATAGAAAATATTATTATACTATTGATCTTACTTGCTTGATTCACTCACTTACTTTCTCTGTAACGCTATCCGTGATCAATTGATCATTAGTATAATTGCTGAAAGATGATGAACTGATACGTGTAACGCCATTACGCACAAAACGAACGCGTGCTTCATTAGCTACGTCTGGAAAATTATCAGCAGCTAGACTAGATTTTCTATGAAAAAACGTGATCATTTGTTATTTTTCTTTGACGTTCATTTAGTAGAAAATTAACTAATTCTGTGTTTCAGTATGTCCAACGCTTTTCTATCTAAACTAATCAATTGCTCTTCGTTGGTTTATAATATTATTTTTAATTCAGCATTATTAACTTATTAGTATTGTAATAACTAGCAACTATACCAACAATAGTTGATGTAGTACTGCTCGCAACATCTTTAACCATTCAACTGTTTGAGTTAGTTAATTAACATCTTTCATAAGTAAAAAAGCATGTTTGTGTGACTGGAATATTCATCAAATTAAATTCTAATAATAAACAATAGGTAAATTTAACCTAATGAGCCAGCAAAGTCAGTACAATTAAAATTACGAGGCATAATAATTTATTTATTAAGTGAAAAATCATGACAAAATTTTGAATCTAAAATAGTCACAAAGTATGGATCTCGTATTTACTCAATTCATTCTCAATGTACAAAGGAATAAAATGGCAAAAAACTAAAAAACGAATTTCCAGTCAATCAATACAAATACATAACTTGTACTCATTGGTTTCTCTTATTACGTGCTAGTTCCTCGTGTTTTTACCAGATTATGAATCAATAAGAGTATGCTCTATACTGCTAGACATACGAGGAGACATAAACCATTGAAGAGGAACTTATTTGTATTCTACACCAAAAAAAGACCTCAAAAGAAACTAATGATTTTATGCGACGTGCGATAAAAATAAAAATAAAGTGAACTGAAGCAATCTTGCAAAGTGCTTCATGGCATAGATGAAGACATTCAACGGTACAACTAGCGGCGGCGCCAGAAATTTAGATGTGAGGGGATCAGTCACAAGCGCTGAAATATTAATATTAGAAAAAATTTAATTCACTAGGAATTTTCGAAAAAATCTGAGGGGCTCAGCTCCTCTAACCCCACCGTGGTGCCGCCATTAAGCACAACGCAATTATCGATCTATGAAAATGGCATCAATTCACTGTACCCTAATTTATCAATACTAAAGTTTTGAGCATCTACGATTTGAATGTAAACATATGGTTCGATCTATTTACCTATTTCATTTATCATTTTATTCATGTTCATATGTAGAAAAAAAAGGAAGAATGATTTGGGTCCAATTGGTTATGATGTTTTCTTCTCGATCTATAAATGATGATGAGTTTTCTTTCTACATTAATGAATCTCGAATCATGTCTCTGATATATTGGCATGTTACGTTTGAATTCATAGATTTAAAAAACAATGTATTTCTATTCAATGTCACAAAGGATTATCGACATTTATAGAAATGTTTGATATGAAATCAATCGGCCTACTTTTCATAAAGCCGGATTTCTCATTGTAAAACACCTGTTTTTAATTCTATAAATATAGTCTCATATTTCATGAAAATATCAGCTCAATCAAAGCTTGACAGTCACAACACCTTAAAAGTCATTATTAATATGACAATGTGCAAGTGATGAGACAAGGTCATGCCAGACAGTTTGTTGACAATGAAGAGTCTTCATTTAATGTTTACAATCCATAAAAAAAAAACTTTTACACTTTTCAAAACTGTATATTATCATAGGGTGATTCAAGTACAAGCAAAAAATCGATTACAATTATTCGTATAGATGATTGTCATAGGATCCAATGCGTTTCTAATTTTGCCAGCATTCATGTTTTTCATATCAATTGCATAAGACCTAGTCATTATTGATAGTAAAAGATTTCAAGACCCCGCCGTAATCTGTTCATTAATAATTTTCGTAACTCTAGTTACACATTTTGTTTTTAGACTGAGTGATATGCAGGAATGACATTCTAACTTGAAACTCATATTCTTAATCTACTTACGAAAATTAGTATATGAGATAGATAATAAATCAGCTGAGAAAATCATATATTACGATTCTTAACAACATAGGCTCAAGTTTACTAGTCGAAGAATAAATCTGATGTATGCGTAATAGGATTCATAATTATCAGTCATAGTAAAAAGATCAATCGAAATGAGTACACCTGCACTGAATGTGTATTTCACTCAACTAATTCAACTTGGAAACGCTGGAAAATTATTATGAACTATTCTGAAAGTATTTGAAATAAAAACATTCGGCTACTAAATTTTAAAGTTAGTAAATCAATTTTTCAATGCTGGGCTAAGCACTTTTCGGATTTATCAAAATCTAAACCTATTGTCTTCACAGAAAAATATTCTAGGACTTTGGTTTTTGTAATAGATAGCCATCTTTACCGTAATATTTCTAATTACATATGACTTCTTCATTGTTAACGAAATCTAGACGTGAATCCAGTAATAATGAAAAAATTGTTTTAAAAAGAATTCTAAATATATTTATATTGATATGCGATTATCCACATTAATTAAACTCTTAAGATCTGAATCTTTCGAAACAATATAAATATATTCATGTGAAAATCTTCGAAAAATATTTAGACTATATATCTAACAAAGAGCAAGATGTCGCCGATTTCTGATAGAATTAAATTTTTAAGTCTGATTACCTATTGGTTTTCCCTTATAATTCCACCGTTTTTTGCCAGCAAATGGTCAAATATAAAGAGGTTCAATCAAAATATTTTTACCCATTATTTTTACTTTACACATAATCATTGTTTTCCTTCTAACCATTATTCCTATTGTTTGTTAGAGCATAGTTTCGTTACTTTCACTCTATTTTAATCGAATTCATGTCAACATCAGCTCCTCGTGGCCGAGGTCGCGGAAGTAAGTTTAAATCAGACGTGATTTAAGACCTACTAAAAAGCTCTACAAATAATATAACAAAAACGTTCAATTGAATTATTTAATTTAGAAAGAACCAGCCGACCAGAGACAGGTCCACTTGAACCTTATCGATCTCAATCGATGGCTGTTATACCCGAGAAATTTCATCGTGAAATCGAGGACAGTGATACAAAAACTAATTTAGGTGCATCACCAGGACGTAAACCATCTTCTGATCAACAACGTAAATCAACATCCCGTTCATCAGTCGGTCGTGCTAGATCAACGCGAACATTTCGTCATTCGCTTCGTTCAGCTGTACCTGAGTCATCTGTCATAACAATGGCTAAACGACCAGATCGAGGTGGAACAGGTAATTTTAGCTTTTCGTCTTGCTTTCATCGTGACGAAGTTTCCAATTTTAGCTGGTCAAAATTTACAAATGTACACAAATCATTTTAAATGTAACATACCTCGAACATTAAAATGTCATCAATATGATATTGAATTAGAAGCAGCAAATCGCGATGGTACATGGCGTCCAGCGAAAAAAGATGATCGATTTTTTGTTTTGAAAAAAATAATTGATCGTGAACATTTTCCATTCGTTTGGTATGACGAAGGAAAAAGTCTTTATTCAATAGAATTACTTGTTGATTTAAAAAGTCAATATGAAATTATGATTAAAGATAAGAAAAGTGATCGTGAACAAAAGTATCGCTTATTACTTATTAATCTCGTCAAATCTTATGATATACAGGTTATATTTCGATTGTTTGTGTTTTTTTATAAGAAGAAAATAATTTTTATTTTTTTCGTAGGTTCTTTGGGATTTTATTGAAAATAAAATACCGATTCGTCCAAGAGATCCAATAAGAATTCTTGAAACACTTCTTAAACAGACCACACGTGCAACAATGGTTTGTGCTAAAAATCAATTTTATGATCGACATCAACAACTCGACGATTTAGGTAGAAAGAAATTCGATTCGGCTGCGATCTAGGTTTTTAATGATAGAGCGATTTTGAAGCGGAGAAGATTTGTTCTTCAAGAAAAGTTTACTACAAATCTTCATCCATAAACTACGAGTTCCATTTCATCTAAGATTGCTCTAATTGAACAATTAGAAATTTTTTCATTATTCTCAAAATATTCTACAATGCAAACAGATTCTTAAAAAAAGATTTTTTTTTTGTTTTCGTTATAGGCGATGGTCGAGGTTTAGCGCATGGTTCATATCAAGCAATGTTTCTAACTAAAATTGGTGCAACGTTGAATATCAATTCAACATTTACATGTTTTTATCAACCTTTAAATTTAGTTGATTTTCTTTGTGAATATCTTCAACATGATATTATTCGTGATGGTAATCTATGCGGTGTTGTTTCGTCTCTTTATTTATTTATTTATTTGATTGATCTATGTTAAGGTATTGATGAACGTGAACAACAATTATTGTTGAGAAAGGTTCTTAAACCCATATGGCTTGAAACTCATCACACAGAAAGTGTACGAAAGTATCGTATACGTGGTTTTGGTGCATCAGCACGTCAACATACATTTCCACGTATGACCGATGCTAACAACAATGATGTACAAGAAAGGCAATCCGTATATGATTATTTTCTTGAAAAATATAATATGAAATTACAATATCCGAATTTACCAACAGTTGGTAAGAAAAAAGAAAGCCGCATTTTCTTGGAAAAAAATTAAATTGAACTTCTATTATAGAATTATATACGCCTCCGAATAAAACTCAATTTCATTATTTACCAATGGAATGTTGTACAATACAAGCATGGCAACGTTCAATGAAACCATTAACCACTGATCAACGAGCACGAGTATATTAATATTCTCCGATGTGTTTTTTTTTCGCTCGTTCTATGAAATTTATATTTTTAGGTAACAAAAAAAACTGTCGTCCGGCCAAGTCAAAGATATCAAGCCATTGCAGAAATCGTTCACAATCGGCAATTCAATCAAGATAAATATTTAAAAGAAATTGGTATGAGTGTCGACGATCAAGAAATGCTTATTGTTCAAGGACGATTAATTGCACCACCAGAAATAAAATACATAAGTGGACGTGATGGACGTAGTGAAGTTGTTGAACGTATTAATATTGGAAAGTTAGTACTTTACATATCTTCTAGGAATAGATTTGGAAATTTTTGATTTCTCTAGATGGAATATTCGTAATCGTTTTCAAAAAACACGACATATTAAAAGATGGGCCTGTGTTATGGTTTCGACTCAGAAACCAAATCAATATCAATTATCTATCGCACAACAATTTGTCGAACATTTTCCACATGTAAATCATCAATCTCTAGAAAGAAAAACAGGATATATTCTTTTTATGTCTAATCATAGGTTATTGAACGTTTTGGTTTTTGTTTTGAACCAAATCCAATAATGAAAAGTGATCCAGCTGTACCACAAAAGATTCATGATCGATTACAAGAATTGAAAGAAGCAAATTGTGAGGTCGTTTTATTTATACTTAATGGCGTCGGAGAAGATATTTATAAAACAATTAAATATTTTGGAAATCATAAACTTGGAATTGTTACTCAGTAAGTTTTCAACCAATAGAATAGTAGATAGAATCTCTGCTATTAACAAAAATTGAATCGTTCAAGCTTTTAGTCATATGAGATCATAATATAAATAAGATACATCGATTCTATTTGGGATTCTTAGAATATTTTTCTTATTGCAAATATCGAGTATCTCCGTCATGGAATATTTCCATATGAGCGTTGCTAATTGATACTACCTATTAGATTTCATGAACCGGTCTCTCGTTTAGATGTACAGATTTTGTTGCTATTGCAAAAAATATCAATAAACTTGATATGGTATGAAACTCGTTTTTGTTTTGGTCTATTTTGAATATTTATAAACGTATCATCATTATTAGTATTTGCAAAATCTTGTACAAAAATTCAACGCAAAACTTGGTGGTATTAATGGCATGGTTTCATTAGCTCGTGCTTTAACGTCGTCGTCAACCAAAGATGATATTTTTATGTTTTTCGGAGCTGATGTAACACATACAACATGTTCAAGAGATAAACCATCAACTGCTGCTGTTATTGGATCGATTGATTCGACTAGTTTGTTTTGTATTTTTCGATTTTGAGAAATTATAGGAAACTCATTTAGGTACACAATATGCATCACGTGTTAGTGAACAATATCCAGCACGCGGAAGAATTTCATTGGAAATTATTAAAGATTTATATCAAATGGCAACAGATTTGTTAAAATTATTTGCACAAAAAAATGGTTGTTTTCCAAATAAAATTGTATTTTATCGTGACGGTAAGTTGTTATTTGTATGGATTATTTTTAATGGATTATTGCACTTTTTTATTAGGTGTCGATGATGGACATTTTCAAAAAGTACTTGATAATGAATTACGTGCATTACAAAATGCTTGTAAAGGTGAAAATGTTTGTTTTAATAAAACGATGAGAATGAATAAAATAAACCGTCGACTAGTAACTAAGAGTTGCTTTTGCCTTAATTCTAAATATAGAAAATTTAAATTATTTTAAACGTCAGAAAATCGGTTGGACACTTTATGTTTCATTATTTTAGCTCTTTACATGAACAATCCATTACCAAAAATTACATTTATTATTGTAAAAAAACGTCATAATACACGTTTTTTTATTCGAGAATCAAATTCGAATTCAACAATGATGAGCAATGTACAACCTGGTAGATTAATCCTATGAAAGAGAAGAAAAAATTTGTGCTATGTTGATATTTTATAGGTACTGTTGTCGATACGGATATTGTTCATCCACAAGGTTTTGATTTTTATTTGAACAGTCATGCTGCTATTCAAGGTATGTTAAATATTAAGAAAAATAAACCTTATTTATTTTTTTTTGTATCATTTTCTTTTCTATTCTCAAAGGTACATCACGACCAATTCTGTATCATGTTTTATACGATGAAATTGGCTTTTCATCAGATGAAATACAATCATTAACTTATTATTTGTGTCATTCGGATGTACGTTGTACAAAAGCGGTGTCTGTACCAGCACCGGTTCATTATGCACATTTAGCTGCATATCAATCACGTGATGCTGAAAGTTATGAAAATGATCGACGAAGTAGCATAGCAGGGTAAACAGTTTTGTTTGTTTGATTTTTCATTCGAACAAAAGAATCTATTTTTTTCGCAGAGATTTTGACGATGATGATCTAGTTGATGGTATGGGTTCAGTTACATTACAAGAAGTAGAAACAAGACTTATTCAATTAGATCCAACTATTCAAGATACCATGTGGTATGTTTGAACAAGAATAGTGGATAAATTAGGAAGATATGGTGACTTTGTTTTGGTACTCGATGCCCCACAAGAATTATTCATGTGGTTTATTCGTTGCGCTTGTTATGGTTTTGTTGAAAATCTTGATGATCTTCAATTATGATTTTGAAAGTTTTTTTTTTTTTTTTATAGTTTTTTTATTGTTTTTTGAGATATCTCGATTTTCTTTGAAGAAAATAAAGGATAGTCAAAGAAAAGAGAAACATACAATGAAACTTAGCTTCATAAATGAGACCAGTCTCAATATAGAAAAGATCATCTCTCACCTCTGACAAGCCTCTTTCTCAACTTTTAGATATCCAAGTAAGTCCGACAAAGGAATAAAAAGAAACAATTGAAAACGTTAATATCAAATGCACTCAAATCCACAAGTTCAATAACGTTATTACTACATGAAACTAATGTTGTAGAAAACAAGTAAAATAGTATTGACGTATCTCCAATTGTATTTGTTCAATCGACTGCTTAACTAAAGTTGTTTGCTGACATCCATTTCTTGTAACACTATTCTAAATGAATACCTTTTTGTCAATAGTATTTATAAAATATTTCGTATTTCTAATCTTGTATTCTTTATTTATTTTGCGGGTGTTTATAGATCTATGCTTTGATTAGTTTAATCCTATTCTGTACATAAAGTTCTATCAGTTTTCCTTTTGTCGATGAATCCCATAAAAATCTTTGGCTTCACTCCATTAGGTGTTATTTTAGCTGAACGATTGACTTATTCGCTATCTAAAAAATTTGAATGCTACTCAGACGTTCATCTTATCGAGCAAAAATCTTCTTTATCGATTGATGTACAATGGCAAAGTGTTAGTCTTTTGTGTTTAATCAATCTGTTAAAACAATGTCGAATGCTGCAATCGAATGATTCAAAAAAGTTTGGCATAAACATACAAAGTATAAAAATGAACAAACAACTTCTGTATTCGTATGTCAAATTATCGACAGAACGTGTACAGAAATATTATTTGATTTTATTAAAACAACGTCAAATTCAATTCGAATTATCCAATTATTCGATTGATAACGACGAAAGATTAAAAGAAAACCTATTGAATTATGTTCATAATGATTCAATTCAACGATTGCTTAATATGCATGATTTTGCATTAGCAATGAAAACACCATGGCAATCATATTTTCGTTCATCATCACCGACAGATATATCTTCATTCGATCACGACAGTAATTCAATATATATCACCTATGTTCAGTCGTCTAATCATGAATTCAATCGTAGTCTTCGTCTTAATGTATTTCATACTATGTTTCAATATCTTCCATCGTATTCATCAGTCAAACTCATTGGTCCTGATGTATTTGCTTTTGAATTAGCTTATCTTCTATCGACGATGGGATGTAATCAAATTTATTTCTATCGAATGAATCCAAATGAAACATCAATGCTGCCTATGACTGAAACTAATTCTATTCTAGTCACGTTATTTGAGATTTTTTCGAAATTGACTCAAAAACCATTAGCAGACATTGTTTCATGGACAAATCAACGCCCAATATTGCATATCATTGAAAAATATCATCAATTTCAGATGAATTTAAATGCTGACGGACAATTAGAATATGAAGCATTCATTCAACCGTCGATACCTGCTTATCCAACGTCACACGAAACAAAGAAACATAAACGAACATATTTAGAAACGTTCAAACAACAAACTCAAGAATCACTAACAAAATTTAGTACATCAAATGTACATATTAGTAGGATCATTGTTTGCTTTTTTTTTATATAATTCTTTTTACGTAAAACTTCATTTAGGTAACGATAAAACTAATATTGAAATTAAAGAAGAACCATTGGATTCTTTTGTTCCATCTTCAACATTTTTTATTCTCATTGATAAAATAACATCATCTGATCTGAAAACATATCAAAATCCACCGCCATCATTTCCAAATGCGATTCGTACTTTTAATAGCACTCCTGGCGCATTGATTTTTAATATATATGAAACTTTACGAAGAATTTCTAACGATGAAACTATTCCTCAGTTAACTGATATATTTCTATCAGTTGATCGTGAACTTTGCGTTATAAAAAATCAAACAACAAGTAAATCGATTAGGTTTCATCGTACTTTTCTATTGATCTTATGAACGAAGTCCCCTAACTGATAAAACACTATTGAGTCGAGACTATATACATCACAGAGACTTGAAAGAGTTCATACTATTAACTTATCGTTGCATAATTATCGTATTTTGATAAGTTAGTAGCGCAATTCTATTAGAAAAAAAAATCAGTTTTGAAGTTTCACTTGAAACTTTCATTATAAATTATTCCAGTTGATATTTCCGTCACTCCCTTTCTCTCTATGCAAAGTATCAAATTGAAATTCAAGAATGAGTCTATTTGATGAAAAACCATGCTATTCATTTTAACAAAATACCGTTAAAATCTAGTAGTTCTGCCTGATGTCTCTAGTCGAAATTTCAAAATGATTAATTTCATGGGGCACTTGCCTCAATAGTTAAAACTGATCGTTTCGGAGCGGATCAAATTCTTCAATCTCAACAACATGATTTAAAACGACCTGTAGAAAATCTTCATGATTTACATAAAATTATACAACGACCAGCCAATGAAATCGGTCAAGTAAAATTTACAAAAATATTTTTTCTTTGTTGAGTGTCATACACGTTTCTTTCTCGTATAGTTAATATTATATGAATCGCAATTATTTCAAAATGATGCACTCGATCTACAATCACTATTATTACTATTCAATCCTCGAGAAGAAATTCCTAAAAATGAACTCATATTCCTATTCCATAATGATTATAACTGGCATAATCTAATAGTACTACCTGATCATAAAACAAAAATCGGAAACTAAGAGCATCGGACGCGATCTATAGACAATTAACACGATTGGTTTACGTTTGCCATCAGCTGTTTTGTTTATTTCTTTCATTCATTTTTTACTATTATATTATCTCTCTGTATATATTCTAACTAGATAATAAATACTAATCTATATATTTTCCCTATTGTATTGATATTTAGAATAATTCGAATGCGGCTATTCCCTGAACATAGAATACAAAATGGTGATGTAATTCATTAATCAACGCGAATAAACGATCAACTAGTAGTGAATTCTATAGAAAAGATAATTAGAGAGTATCGTTTTTAATGTTGATATTTATAAAGAGAAAAAATAAATAAAAACGAAAATAAACTATTCTTTATTGTAAGCTATATATATATAGCATGTGAAGGACGAATTTTATTCTTTATAAATAAGACTCCAGATTTCTCAAGGTGATTAAATTTCGATATACAATTCTTTCTTTTTTTTTGTTTAAATAAAGAACTTGCAGTGATTATTTTTCAGCATTTTTTTTTTTCGTAGTTCAGATTTACATACTAGAAAATGAAATTGAAATCTCTTGTGTATAAGTGTTTGTTGAAAAATCAAGTGTTGTTATTAATTTTACTCTATAAATTTTTTTGTTCTAGATCTTTTCATTTCGCTCTGATCAATCATCGATAGTCAAGTAAGTCTTACTACTTGTAGTATCAATATCAATATCGACTTGTTCACGCGTATGTGCTTTTAAATTAGAAAATAATTGCCACCGCCGCCGTCTAGATTATAAACGATTAATTGATTTGTTTTGTTCGTGTTATTTTTCCGGATCATCTCATCTCTTCTCTTCTCTCTCTATTCTTATCATCTCTCGAATGTCATTTCGCCATATAAAACGGATCGGTTTGTTGTTTTTTTTCGTTCACCGATTAGATTTACTGTTGAATCGAAAGATAAATGAACAGGTTATATGTGTATATACCAACGAGATTTTTTCAAGTAGATCAAACAATATCTACCGACCATATTTTAGAATTAGTAATCATATCATGCATAGAAACAGATTGCTATCTGTTATTGTCGATATAATGATGTCTGTTTATTAGTCTGAATAGAAATGAACAACAATTTGAATAAGTCTTTGATTGACAATGCAATTTTCTCGAGTGACACCAGACAACCATACGCACTGCTATGGACAGACGTCAGCACATATGACGAACTTAACAATAAAGAGTAAATCACAATCAGACTAATAGAAATAATTTCTTATCTCAACAGGGAAGCTCACTCTTGTACTTGTTGATTTATTTAAATTTTACCATCTGCATGTCCTTATGTATAAAAAAAACTGTTTAAAGTATAGATTTTGTCACTTCTCCTATCATGCCGTGATGTTGATGATCGAATGACTGTTCATTTTGACAAATTTTCATTAAGTAAATTCATTTACTCACAGCAGGAATCAAATTCTTATTCAGGTGTAGAGATTGTCACTTTTTTTTTCGTTCATCGGAGTTCAATAATCATTTTGTTATATACATATGTAGATATGCGTTTCATATTCTCTTCTATTCTCTTTAGTCGTTTTTCTTTTTCTCTCTCTCTCTCTCTTCTCTTTTTTCTTCTTAGCATTTCTTCTCTCTCTCTGTATGTAAGTATGTTCGCTAATACATAGCAAAAGGAAAAAAGGCAAGCAAAGTGTATAACGAGCAACACAATGAAGGTGTAAAGTTAAAATTAGTTGTTCATACACTCATACAATTTAATGATGACGTCGTCAGAATCATCTTCGCCATTATCGTATTCATCTACGCCCAGTCCTGAATTAATCAAAATAAATTCAACTCATAAATCGTATCATATTGAAATTGGACTTACAATATTATTTCTTTGTTTAACTATACCAAGTTTATTATTTTTAACACTAATTTATCATCGTGAAACAACTTCTATTTCACCAACCTCAACAACAACAACAGCAGATTCTTCTTTTTTAAAATCATCATTTCAAAAGAATTTCTATCGTAAATCATTATGGAATTATTCACATGCACGTTGTATGGATGATAGTATTGCTTCGTATTATATACGTTTAGCTAATAATAATAATAATAATAATAATAATAATTCATATTGGTTAATCTATTTCGATGGTGGTTGGTTTTGCTATTCAAAAGAATCATGTAATCTTCGTCGATTGTATTCACCTAATTTAATGACATCGAATAATTTAAATGAAAAAAATTCTTTCATAGGAATATTTTCATCATTTAAACAATATAATATTATCTATGTACCCTATTGCTCATCTGATCTATGGTCAGGTTCATCAAATAAAACACATTCACATGGTTCTGATATCTTTCATGCAATATTCGATGATTTAAAAATTGATAAAAATTTTCAAAAAGCAAAACAAATCATTTTTACAGGTTTTTCAGCCGGTGGTCTGGGTCTTTTATTAAACTTGCCTAGTTTATTAAAACAATTTCCTACACATATTGATCTTCGAGTTATTATTGATTCCGGTTGGTTTATTGATTATCCTGGTAGCATTAATGGCATATCAAAAATAAATGAAGCAATGATCTATTGGAATACACAAATACCTTCGTCATGTCAATTGAAACCTCAATATAAATGTTTTCTTGGCAGTGAAGCTATACGTTTATTTCCATCGCGTGTATCCATATTAGTTATACAATCATTATTTGATCAAACACAGTTACATTTAGATAAATTAAATACTCATTCGAATGATTTTTCCCTTAAACTTATTGAAAATCTTCGTCAATCAAGTAATCGAATATCAATATTTGCACCAGCATGTTCTATACATGGATTTTTATTTCGTTCATTGTGGCCACAATTTGATATTGAACAAAGAACACTTGCTTCTGTACTTAATGCATGGTTAAAAAGAAAAAAAAGGACTCATGTTCAATTAATTGATCATCATTTTGATTCAAGTTTTTGCCCGCAACGAGATGATGATGAGATATAATCATGTTTTTTTCTTTCTTTTCTTCTTCATTGTTGTATTTATATGGTTAAGCATTTCTCTCCCTCTCTCTTTCTCCTCTTTTTTTTGTGTATCTCATGAAAAATGAATATAATGTGAACGAACAGTAATTTAAGAAGAAAAAAATGAATCTGTTTATCTAACAAATAAGCATATTCACACTTGAAAATATACATTTTCATAATTGACCATCATGTTATTTGAAAAGTATTCATTTTTTTTTGTTTTATTTTGTATGTTAATCTGATGCCGCTTTTAGTCACCAATTTAAAAAGCTACTTTCAAAACGATTATCGCGCGTGTGTACCGCCATATGGAAGAAGGAGTAGCAGATTAGGTTACCTGGAGAGTTACACATGTACACCTATGTATGTACGTATATACAGAATGAAGAGACAGAAAGAAAATCAAAACGTCCTAAGTCGGTCGTTAGATGAAATGTGGGTTGTTATTATTTCAACTTTTTAGTAGTGTATGGCGGCGACTGCGATAAGAGAATTAATTGAAACCGTACAAAATGAATTACATCACGAAAGAAATTGTGTTCACTACCTGACATCACGACTATCACAAAATCATCATTAGTGAATCGTTGTCTGTTAGAATAGAGTATAAGATTATGATCATTAGTGTATATGAGAGTCCAAGCATACACGCTTGAGAATTGCGTAAGAAGATCATCCCATGTTATAGTTATTCATTCATTTTTTTTCTTCTTCTTCTTGTCTATTTTTTTAACTCACGTATTTACTCCTATTAGCAATAGGATGGCAATGACGAAGCGCGCATAAGGAAGTGAAGACACGATACAACAGACAGTAGGGGTGCAAAATGATTATCTCGCATGCATTTTTGTTGTAAACATATATCGTCATGGGATCGAACTACTGTCAATCGATAGATATATACACATATCAGTATCATGTAAGAGTTATAATAATGACAAATATGATTGGCAGCAAACAGACTTGATGATGAGCCGTCCAACTGAGCTCATTGTTGGTACCGATTTGTGTACACATTTATTGAATAAGGACATTACGACAGCTTCTTCTTCTTTTTTTTTGCTTCATATACTTATTTCTATGTTGTTATTCTCTAATTTAACTCGCATGTACGTAAAGAAAATAAAACAGTGCGAAGTCGGAATTTTGTTACGTCTTACTGAATGAAGACAAATATATATACTTTAAATAGCCGGATATTGATCTCGACAGTGTCAAATGACGATATACATGATGTGAAAAAAAATGTCCATCCGTATAACGATATGTGTGAGTGTGTTTCTTTCACACACACATATATAATATAAATATGCTCATTGAGATTCTTGCTTACAAACAACTTCACCTTTTCATTTTTCCAAAGTAACTGTACGCATACATACATACAATATGTATCTAGATATGTAAACCTCTACAGACTTGATTTGAACAGAACAATTTTCATTACATGAGGGAATTTTAGATAATCATCTTTCGGTGTATATATATAACAGAGAGAGAGAGTAATGTCGGAAATACAAGTCGTAAGCTTAGATGATGATGAATGCTTTTAGGGTAGACATAGATACAAAAGCATGACCGACAATATACATATAACTGCCGTTTGATAGCTTCTATTGACATTGAAGAGAGAATAGTATAGATGCACTATATGCAAACACATATATGAGGAAAAGAATAGTAGAGTGTATCACTTCTTGTAACAGTTCGAATCCATTAACGCGCTTAAACTCAAGAGGATTTTTAAGAGAGAAAGAAAAAATATCTCGTATTACTTAACAAACCTATACAAGTATATAGCACGATTGAGTGTCTCTTGTCTCGTCTTGTCTTGAGATCTGCACGATTTTATATAGTACATGACTGGATCAAGTGTACAGATAAGAACGTCTCGCAACAAAAGATTGTTCTTTTATTTCTTCTTGTGTATATAGACATCCTTGATAGATATTAATTTGTTCTTCGTATTCTGTTTTGTGTTCATGTTCATAGGAAAAGAAAAACGGAGAGCACGACAAGAAATTCATTTTGCCTCACTGTAATTCGAATTAATGAGAGAAAGATTGAACAGTGTGATCAAATTAAAAACGTGATGACAGGTCACACTCAATTCTCATGAGCAACCCATTTAATTGTAGAGTACAAGACCAGAAAAAAAACAACAAAGAACGGCAATGTATACATTCAATTTGTTACCATTTGATTCAACCATGAACAATAAAAGTAATAGCGCCATTGACATGTCGAGTAAATTCAATACTGAAGAATGTTCAATAAATAAATTGAAATCACAAATAGCTCAGATACTTTCATTATCAGATAATTCCTTTGGTAGGTTCAAAAATGTTTATTGAATTTAAAAGAATATTTTTTATCTTCTTCGTTGAACATATGTATCTAGACGTATATTGTCAAGGTGTACAATTAATTGGAGATGATAAAAATCTTAATGACTATGAAATTGACAATGAAGATAACTTATTAATTGTACCGAAAGTTAAACTGCCAACTGAGACCTTCATGACAAGTTCAGCTGGTAAATTAGTTTATCAAGGCAAAATAAAAATGAAATTCTAATTTTCATTTCTTTTTCGTTTCATCAATAGGATCGCCAAGTAAAAGTGAACTTCATCAAAGTTCGAAAACAATCGAAAAATCAGCTACACCAAATGAATTTCATCGAGTAACAGCAAATAAAAGAAAGCGAACGAATAATATCTATATTTCTTTTTCTTTTCGATTAAATCAGCTCTATTGGCTTATGAAAACACCAGAGTTTTGGCGAAAAATTACTCAAGTTCTACCTGAATTATTACTTGATTCAAGTGCATTAGGTAATTTCAAATGCTGCTGATATAAAAACAAATGACTAGAATTATTTATTTTTCATGGTTGAATAAAACTTAATAGACTACTACTTTTTTTTCTTAAATCGTTTGAATACATATATTAGAAAACCACTTTCGCTTTGCCGTTTAGGTCTATGTGAAGATTCAATACTTTTCTGTCAAAACTATAATGTTAAACGTCTTACGGAACTTGTTGAAGCTAATCCATTTTTATATAAAGCCGTTTGTCAAGTAGTTAAAGAATGGACATCAACCAGTACTTTATCAAATCCAACGGATGTACAATTATCACCTGGTAGTTTATACTTTTTTTGTTTTTGTTTCAATAGAATTCATATGATTTTTATGCTTCTATTTAGCTGCTTACTTCTTAAATGGTAGTCCTCATTTAATTGAACCGGCAGCACCACGTCAACCAGCATTTAATGTAATGCCTCGTCGTATAACGAACGAAGATTTTTTTCGTGCACTTGAACAAACAAATCGATCGACTACAAGTACATCTCGTCCATCGAATATTCCACTTCAACAAACACCAAGAGTATCGAACCGTCGTAATGTAATTAGTATGGATCAATTAAGAAGTGTTCTACAAAGAACTACAACAACGTCAGAAACGAATGCGCCAACTTCAATAACAACAATGGATAGTAGTACTTCAAATGATCCAGCAAATGCACAAGCGCTACTAGATCAAATGCAAGCTATGGGTCTGACTGATGAAGCAGCTAATCGGCAAGCACTCGAAGCGAGCAATTGGGATTTAAAAGCAGCTCTTGATTTATTACTCGGATAATTTTCGTTTTCGTTTTTAAATAAAATCATAATCGAGATTTCTTATCATCTCATACTATAAAATAGGACAAAATTGAGCTCAATAATTATAAATGATCCTATTTGAATATTCTTGTATCGTGTAAGAAGTATCATTGACCTCATTATTTGCTTCTCGTCATGAACTCTGAGGCGTTCAAGAAATTCGTTGACGCATCAGATTGTAAAGAGAAGAAAAAAAAGAAATTTTGCGCGAAATAACTTCACATCAAATTACGATGCATCTTCATTTTAATTCAAGTATTCTCGATTATATACATCTGATACCACCCACTTGGTCGATTACAATAACTACAATGAAACTTTGTTCAATTCTTTTTAGTTTACTTGATATTGATAATACTAATCGACTTGAAGAATATCAAATTCGAGCATTACTTATGTATCTTGCAAATAATATAAATAAAAATCAAATATCAACTATTATTTATAAATTAGGTATACGAGCAATCGAAAAGTCATTGAAATGAAAAAGGTATCTAGTAATATTTATCTTTGATAAATAGATCTTGATCAATCTGGCGCTATGGAATTAGAAGAATTTTTTCTTCTTATCAGTTTACTCGTAGCCAATAAAGTATACCGAACTTGATGAAATCGTTACTTTTGTTTTGTTTATATAGGATAAAAAAGAGAAAGAATTTATGCATGCTCATTCTAAAACTGTTTTTGAATTACTCGATGGAGATAGTTCAGGCACAATTAGTGTTGAAGAATTTCAATGTCTTGGCTTTTTATTTAATCTTGACAATAGAGACATTCATAATATATTTGAAGATTTTGATATAAGTGGTGATGATGCACTTGACTACTCGGAATTTCGTATGTTTACCATAGCTTGTATTAATAAACAAAAAGCAATGAAAAAGAAACGCTTTAAAACATTAATGCAACGTCGTTTCAATTTTCTTGCTAAACAAAGACAACCGATTCTCAAATATATTAATAAAACAATCAATAGATGTGTTCCGTAAGTTAATTTATATTTTAGTACAACTGTTTCATGGGTTGCAAGTAGCAATGTAGTAACTGCTGAATATCACAAAGGAAAATTCGCTACTGGTACACTTCTGCTCGATGACTACTATAAAAGAAAAACTAGGTTACGAGAAATTTCAATAAGTTGTCAAACGTATAAACAAGATCTGTATTGAATGATACGGGTGAGAATAGATTATTTTTACTATCAGCAGAAGCGGAATCTTTGGATAAATTTAGAGTTTTCCTTAGGACAAATTTTGTTTTAGAGGTCTGGCTGTTTACGGCGAAGATGACACTATTCCTCGTGTTACTCTGCCAATGGATATGAAATTTCCTTGTCAACAAGCGAATAATGATGATGATGATGAGACTTTTTCTGATTTGTTCGAATCAATTTATATTTCACCAACAAGTGATAATGATGATCGCTCGACAAAATCACAATCATTTACTCGAAGTTATTATTGATAATGCAGCAATGGAGAAAAATATATAAGAAGAAAGTCTCCTCCCAGTTACTCATACTGCCATGTTTTATTTTGGTGCTTGTGATTTAGAAGTTTTTGTACTACTTGATTTAACTGGTCGGTGTTTGTCTGTTGGTGGACGCAATCCCTGAGCGTCATCAGTGGTAGTACTTTGTATTTTTTGAATTTCTTCTTTCACCATCGCTTGAATTAGTTTACGAACTTCGAGTAATTCAGAATTCTCCACATGTTCTATAAAGAATGCAAAATATTTGTTCGATACAATTTTTCTCTCATCTTACTTTCGTCGTTTTGACTTTGTTTTTCTTCATGATCTTTAACTGTATTGGTGTCATCTGCTGTTATTGTTATTCCATGTTCGTCTAGTTTCTTCAATGAGTCACGAGTCATTCCATCAAAAGTAAATTTCAAATTGAAATCAATCTAAATGTAAAAACAAAACTGATTCAATCTTAATGTTATCGAATGAAAAATCTACTAACCGTTGCAGTAAAAATATATTTATACATTTTATAATGACGAAAATACGTATCGACAATATAATCAATGACTTTCTTAGTTGTATCAGCAGTAAATATACGCAAACTGTAGGGTGGTCTCTGGAACATTGAAAATAAAAATGTTTTGAAAACAACTAAAATGATACATATAAATACTAACAGATAAGGAATGTTTTAAAATAAGTGCTTTGAAAGATTTATAAGTTTCTTCCATATTTGTAAATGGTGTTTCTAAAATTAGTCGAGTCATAGATATTATTTTTTGTAATATTAATCAGAACACATACGGATACACATTTCATGAACTCGTTTAAGAATACTAATAAATGTTGAAATTTGTTCATGATTGAATTTATTTGTACGAGCAAAATTTAAAGCATAATAATATAGATCACATAAAATTGTTGTACGTTTAGTATTTGGTTCAAGATTGAAAACTTTTATAAAAAAACTAAAAGAACGATTTAGTTACTTCGTTTAGAATATATTTTAATTAATTATCATACTTATTGATAGTTTCTGGATCATTTAATTCTTCTAATTTTGCTACATGATCTTGAGACAGATCAGTCCTAAAAATAACAGTAATACAAAAGAGCACGGATTCTTTTTCTACATACCAGACAAGAATAGTTGGTTTTGGAATATTTAAATTCTACAAACAATACAAGAAAATTTTTATTATAATTAGTTTTCTTTTGATCTACTTACATGCATTGTTCAATAAAAGTGCTTCTCTTTTTGTGCGTGTCAATTATGGAAGTCTAAAAATGACTGCCATTTAAAATCAACAATATTCCCGTTTCCTAGGTAACCAACGGATGTCGCCACCGGAAACTTCATTTTATTTGATTGATATCGTTTACTTTCAAATTTTATAATTTTATTTAACACAAGTTGCCGACTGATTTGTTTTTATTTCGTTGAGTCAAAAGGCATTTAGAAAAAAAGCAGCCTTTACAAGATCAAAAAGGCTTTCATAATACTAGAAATCATAATGTTTGTTTCAGACATTTTGTTTTTTCTTAATAATAATTCCACGAGATGAACAAAATGCAAACATCATACATGAAACAGAATTTTGGTGTTCCATTTCAAAAAGAAAAACATAAAATATATGTGTGGATGCATCAAATAGAGTGAACTCACCATAAGTAAAATCATGCAATTGTATGCATGGGTTTTTTCAGAGATGGGCAAGTCAAGTCATTTTTGACTTGACTGAACTTGAAATTATTTTGAACGAGTCATGACTTGACTTGAGTCGAAAAAAAGGCTGATTTGCCCATCTCCGGGTTTTTGATGATAAATTGAAGATGAATTTGATATTCGTAGAAAACAAATCATGTAATTTCCGATTATGAATCAGACGTCTACTCCGTTGATCGAAAGAAATTAAAGTAAATATTAGGTGAAAATCTATGAAACAGTGCACAATACACAAATGAATGTATTTGAACGATATAGAGAGTATTGAATAGCATGAAAGATACACATTTACATTTTGGTTAGCTAAATAAAGTGTACCAAAGCATTTTAATATCAATGTCTAGTCTAAATGCTGATGCTGTGCGCCGACCAATGTATTTATTTCTAGAAGATAATATTGGTTTACGGCCCCTTTTCCTTATTAACCATTAAATAAGCCTCCTCAATTAACACGTGCTTCGTCTATTTCGAGTATCTAATGAGAAAGCGACGTCACGCTCAAACACCGCGTGTTCTTATTAACATTACAATTTCGATTTCTGGTTGAACTCGTGATCATCAAGAATTTTACCATAGCATCCATCTCAATTCCACGTAATTTCCATATTGGCTTAATACTTTTTCGAATGCTGAAAATTTCGATCCATGTATTTCTTGCAACACTGTTGTGGAACATTATAGAGACATTCTTTTTTTTTGCATTAGAAAGATAATCTGCTATGAAAAACTGTTGTGAATTCTTTAATAATTCGTTTTTATCTGAATATATTCATTTCAACCTTCGCATGATTCACGCTCAGCGTTGTCGAATGGTATTTATATATATAGTTACTTGTTGGAACCCCAGTGTTCATGTAGTTTCACGAAACTGATCTAGCAGACACGACAATGAATAGTAGACAATTTGATTGCTTACAGAACTGAATGCAGTATTATTATTGTGAAAACACGTATTTGGCTGAATTTCCTATGCAGAGTTTTTAATCTTTCTCTTGCTATAATTTTGATTTTGTTTTGATACTGATGAAATACATATGAAATGCAATTGTAAAAGCGTTAATTCAGCGTTTTTAGAATTAGTTGGCAGGTTCAGGTTTGCCGATTAGAGAGGAGATGGAAGGGGCTAACCCTTCCCAAAAATTGAGAACCTGTCAGATTTTCTAAGAGATTTCCTAGTCCTGTCTGCCAGAAATTTGAAAGCTTTATAGTAGCTTCTGGCAGAAATGCAGTTTTCAAGTACTAATAACCAATTTTCTGGTAGAAAATCCAAAACACATTTTGTTAATAAGATCTTTCAGAAAATCTGTAATTTTAACGATTGTCGTTTAGTTTCTACCACAAAATGCGATGAGAAACTTTCTGTCAAATTTATAGGCCCTCCCACTCTTCAAAACAATCGACAACCCTGTACTGGTTTATTGTTACATAGTAAAATTCAAATTTCAGTAATACAATAGAAAAGTTTTGATCTCTGCTGTTTGAAAAATTTGTTTGTATTTGAAAAAGAAACTTCAATCCATGTTTTACTCTGAACACTTTGCACTGTCTAGCAAAAAGAAAACAAACAATCGGAGACAATCTATAATTCTGCTATACTGACTGCAAAATTAATGTAGAGATTTTCCTTATGCATCATTATTCATTTCAATCATTGCTAAGTGTTTTCGTAATACACTGAAATACAACTGACGAGGGAACCGCGAGAAATGATCCACCGCTTTTGAGCTCATACTTTGTGCATACGTAGGAGACCCCGAAACTAGAATAACCCTAAGAGGATTTAGGCCCATGCGCCTGTGAGGCTGAGTTATAGTCGTTTTACTGAATTTTTACCCTATGGCACTGGTTTACCTGCACAGTCGAATCAACGAATTTCGACCTGAAATTTTGTCCATTAAGAGGTCTAAGAGCTACTAGAATACCCTGAAAGCTTCAGACAAAACGAATGCATTCTTCTTAAGATATCGAATTTACAATAAATTCCAATTTTTGCTAACTATTTGCGAGAAATAGTCGGTTTTTGAAAATTCAATATCTTAAGAAGAATGCATTCGTTTTGTCTGAAACCTTCAGGGTATTCTAGTGGCTCTTAGGCCTCTTAATGGACAAAATTTTCAGGTCGAAATTCGTTGATTCGACTGTGCAGGTAAACCAGTGCCATAGGCCAAAAATCCAGTAAAACCACTATAACTCAGCCTCACAGGCGCATGGACCCAAATCCTCTTAGGGTTATTCTAGTTTCGGGGTCTCCTACTTATGCCCAAAGTATGAGCTCAAAAGCGGTGGATCACTTCTCGCGGTTCCCTCGTGAGACATTAAAGAAACGTTAACATGATAATAGTTAACCAAACAAATTGCGTCCCTAAAAGATACTGCTTAGAGTGAAGTTAACTGCAATATTCTCTTTTATTATAATCAATTATAATGCCTTTGCCAATACGATATAAAATTGATCAAGACCAAAACGACTTATGACAGGAAAATTTTCAATTAAGTCACTGTTAACAGTATAAATATTGCAGAAGTTATTACAACAATGTTTCAATGGGGAATATTATAATGATGGATTCATTGTACACAGCTGGTATTCGATTATTGGTTCGCTTGAAACAAATTCTCAAGTCAGATGCAAAGTCCATTAAAGAAAAATAACTTTTATCTATGCGAAATCATCAAATAAATCTTGCTTGTGTGTACGCGAGAGAGAGAGAGAGAATTTTTAAATACTAGCATTCATTTCTGTGTTTATCGATACCTATTTTCTCTCGCAAGATTCAACACAGTTGTTTAACCATGAATTTATCATGATTGATGCTAAGAAATTATGTGTGCAACCTCAATTTTTAGAATGCTATATAATGCATGTAATTGTAAATTCTTCAAGAATTATGATAGAATTATTTGTGGGAAAAAAACTGAACATACGTGTGTCTGCGTCTGATTCTCGCATTGATTTTCATGTTGTCAATCATCGAATTTAATTCGAAGGAAAGTTATTAAAATCTTCATTTAGTCAGTTAATATTTTCGTCATTATTGTGAATCACAAAAGAAATTTTCTCGCACGGCTATGAGAAGAAGGGTTAGAATGTTCGCATGAATGTGGATTTTACTATCATCTGTTGTTGGTAGCCATATACACATTCACGCTCGAATATGTTCGTAAACTATTGATCATCGCATTAAAGAAGAAGAAAACATATTGATACATAATTTTATAGAAGAAATTCATTCTTTATAAATAAAATAAATGATGATAAGAGCAAAAAAATTTGTTTTTTTAAAATGTTTTTCTAAAAACGTATCGTGTTTACTGTCTAATAAGGATCTTGATGCAATTACAATTGATTGATCAAGATGTTGATACGTATAAAGTTGTACAATAATTCTATATCTTTTATTTAACTTTTTGAAAAAGTCCTTTATTTGTTCACACAATGATAAACAATTTATTTTCAATTTAATATTATCATGATAATCATCATTTAAATATTCGTTTAACAATTTATTTATATATTGAGAATATTCTTCAAAATATTCAAAAATATTTTCATAATTAAATTCATCAAGTTTATTTCCTTAAATATTTATTTTCATAATGAATAAATGCGAGAAAAAAAAAGAAAATTAAACAAATATTACTATTATATTTTTCTGAATTTCTACGATTCATAAAATAATTTGAATTAACTTTTCTAATAAAATCATTTTGAATAAATGACTTTTGAGAATAATTAATTAAAGATTTATTTTCCAGTAATTTATTTTGAAATTTAAAACGATATTCATCGATTTGTTTTAATGATTGCTCGATTAAATAAGAAATATTTAAACTTATTCTTGAATGTGTTTTATTAATTCGATTGTTTGATTCAACATTATTGAACTTCTTGATTAATCCATGTTCGTTTTCATTTTCATTTGATTCATTTATTGATGTGAAAAATTCAGTTTTTCCTCAAACAAGTTTTTATTATTAGTAAATAAAAACGAACGAATGTAAATCATATAAAAGATAAATAAAAATTGATTAATACCTTTCTCTTCATCAATATTTTGTTGGCATGGTTTATTAAATGCTTTTTTAGGTTTAATTTGAATAAATAATGGACTAGCTTGATTTGACCGAGAACTCATTGAAGAAGTTTTCTTGTTCAATAATAATAAATAAATAAAAGGCGCAATGAAAATCTTTTTATATTAAATCAAGATGAATTTTTTCTTTAAAACTAATTCGTTTTTCTTTTTCATCTGCAATTTTTTCAGCTGTTTTGGCTAAGTCTAAACTTTTTCTCATAAGCTCTTGAATAAATGTTGGTGTCGAAGAAATTTTCATTGATTTTCGATCATTATTTAAATCTTTAAATGAATCTAGTATTTCAGAATCATTTCTTTTAATTTGAGTACTTAATTCTTCATTGACTTTTTTATTATTAAAATTTTTCCAATAAGTAAATGATTCTCGTCGATAACGATATAATAAATAAATAGTTATTATTAATATTATTGAACTAAGAAAAATACTGGAACCAACTAATATTCCTCGAACTAAATCAGCACGATTAATTGACATTAACTTTTAACTTGTTGAAAAAATTGAATTAGATATAACAGAGATTAATATGAGAGAGACAAACATACAATAATAACTGATTAACATAGTTTTCTCGCGCTGGATTTATTTATTTGAATTTCAATTAATCAAAATATATCCTAACACATAATTAAGAAAAGATGGAAAATGGTTTCAATCTCTTGAAGAAAATATTTATTGATAATAAATAATTTTAGATTTTTTTAAATTTCAGAGGGTAGTGATCACTGGTTAGCTAACATGGTGGACCTGCCAGTGCTTCAGTGAATGAAGAATACTGATACCCCATTTAAAATATTTTGCTTTTTGTTTAACAATGTTCTAATCTAAATGCTTTTTTTCTTTATGAATTATATTGATTATGTAGTTTGTTTAATTTGAATCAGTTCTATTATTCTATGTTCAAAAGTCTATTAATAGTTTTTCAAATTCATAAGAAATTAAGTTATTGAATTGAAAAATCGATTATTGTTGTAAAAATAATTTCTATGAAAATAAATCTAAACTGTATGGTATCTGCGTTTCACTCGAATACGAAATGCGTTGTGAAGCTCAGAGCCCGTTTTGCTGGAGTTCACCTTTCTAGTTATTGATCAACTTATTGAATTTTCAAATAATCATCAAACGGTTATCGTAAAACTGCATCACTAACGTGCGACACCCTTACATATGTGAATCCATATGTACGAAGAGGATTGTTTACCTTCTTGTATTAATTATCAGGTACATCCACAGGTAGTTCAAAAAAGTTAACTTATGAATAGATTTCACTACTTATCGTTCATGACTGTGGAAGTTTAGAAAAACAAAGTACTAGATACTAATTGCTTTTCGCTCCTGCGTGTTTTTTGTCTTTACAAATGCTCTCCATTAGTACTGTAAACTAATTGTTTCATTATGCTCATCTAGAACTGCAATTGAATTATCTGCATGTTTATACCTGTAGTCATCTATCAAAAATAAGCATTATAATTTCTATATTCTTCTATCGTCAGTTTAAGTTTCAGATATATCTGCTTTCCTTTCTTTTTTTATAGATATATGATTCAGCATTGGTTGCGTGGAGGTGTTTAATATGAAAATTATTGAAACTAACAGAACTTTTGCGACACTTCTGTCGAAATTATTCAAATTACAATTATGTTCTTTACAGACACAAAAAAGAATGGAAAAAGAAAAAAACGATAGTATCAATAATAAATTTCCATTAACATGTTGTTCTTGCTTATTTTATCCTGTATTAGGGCACCTTTTTGTTACGTAACCAACATTTTGATCAGGTTTTTATTCACCGAATGAACTCATGTATTTTCGGAAAGACATTGAATATACACTGCAATGATGACTTTTTTCTTCGTTACTTTTGATTATTTCCGAACTTAATATAGTCATAATTACTCTTTTGGCGTTAATCAAAAACAGAAGTCAGTGATTCAAATACGATTTTGATTCCACCAATAGTTCAATATCGACTTCTGTCGCAAAAGGTAGTACCTAACCTTTTCTTTTTCATTCACATGCATTTATTCGAAAAACAGTGATGGGATCGGTTCAGTTTGAAACTTTTTCGGTTTGATTCGGTTCGGTTCGAAAAAACACGAACCGATCCCATCGCTGTTAGCCAAGAATAAGAAAGAGCTTCGATCGTCTTTAGTGTATCTATAATTTCCTCGTGTTCCATTTAGTAGGAAACTTATGTCAAATTTATCTTTATAAAAAATATAAAAAGTTCCTTGCTCGTATCACAAAATAATTTTAATCGCTCAACATTTTATAGGACAGTTTTTATCAACAATTTCAATGGCAATATCGTCTTCATATTTTCTCTCTACTGCTATTCACTATTTATATATTCAATAACTTCCAGACGTTAAAAGTTTTATTTGTTTTTTCATCTTATTCGTAAAAATCATTTTGAAACTCATTCTATTAAAAAAACTAAAATCTTCTATTAGGTCAGCATCTATTCTAGTGATGCATAACATGTGAGTTCCAGGGGTCGCAACGGTCCAATTTTTCATGGACCGACCCGATCCGTTGCGACCCGTCAGCTGGATGGGCCCGCCCGGACCGACACATTAATCACAACGGTCCGGTCCGGTCCGACCCGTCGATTTGTCTGGACCGACCGGACCGGACCGACATAATCCGATGAACTATCTTTTAATCATATTTGAGATTAATAAGATTGAAACTTAATGCAGTATTTAGAAAAAGTTACCTACACGTACACAGTATGACTTTGATTTCTTAATAAATGTCATAAGATCACATAATTCATATGAAAACAAAAAATATCATAAGTAACGAGTGCATCGGCAAAAATGGCGGTCTCAGTATTTCTTCAATACTTCTTGTATTTATGTGTTCTCATTCTCATATCGAGCTATAGAGGCAAATTGAACTACCGATTGTGTAGAGCTTCAAAAGGTCTATCTTATTAGTATACTGAAATAATT
>OENM01000367.1:72145-89928 GCA_900239745.1 Rotaria magnacalcarata | reverse complement strand
ACGAAACCACCTTGACCACCATAGACAAAGCCTGGTCGTATGACTGTAGTCTTGAGTGAAGCACAAGAACTTGCCAAAACTTGATTTTCAAAGTCTTCTCGTTCCTTTAGATTTGTTACATCAGATGCGGAAGCACCGGCACGAGGCTTTGTTGGTTGAGGCTTTGGCTTGATTACTTCATCGACTGGACGACGACCAGTTGCAGATGTATCACCATCTAAACAGCACATAAAATTAGAATAATTCAGTTTTGAATACTCTTCCATTAAAACACATTCAGTAATATTGAAAATTTAGCGTTTTTGCAACATTACTTACAGAAGTTATCTAAATGATTTCATATGTATTCAGAAAAGTATACATAAATAAAAATTATTCAAGTAATTTATTCGTTTCTAATAGAGTTTTTTCTTCTGTAAATGACTATTCATAACCCACTAATGGCATCATTTTTTAATAAGAAGCAAACATTTAAATAAATGAGTTTAGTCAAATATTTACATGTTTCTTCAGAATATTTTGTCTTAATTTTATAAGCAACTTCAAAAAGTTCATATCTCTATTGAAATACACTGCAAACTTACAAGTCATGATGCCCGATGTGAAGACGAACAATGGAGCATAATGTGATATTTTTCCATCGTTTGTTCGTTTGTTTCCAGTGCGAAGAGCTGTTTCTAAAATTTTAGGCGATAGTTTTTCATTGAATCCAACAGCATCAATGATAATCGAACATGAGGCTAAAATATCGGCAATTTGTTCAACATCTTCGAATGACGAGGCTACAATAGGTTCGATTTCATTTTGAATAAGTGTAACAGAATGTTTCTCATTGCGAATCATTCCATAGACTCGATAACCAGCACGACGCATACCTAGAGCTACGCCTAGCCCAATGTAACCACTGGCACCATAAATAAACACAGATGATGACATCTTTTTGAATATGGATCTGAAAGTCAAGAGAAAATCATTTAAATTCTCATCCTACGTCAATTTTTCTCGTTTACTAAGTAAGAAAATTACTTTCTGTTTAACACTTATTCGATGCTTTAATCTCTCTAAAGTTAAGTCAAACTGTCATATCTACTGAGGTATCATCTTTTGATAAAATCAAGATCATATACATTGATCAATGCAACGGCGTAAAAAATACGTGATAGAAAAGGACAAGTAAAACTTCTTTTCATTTTCGTTGCATCCCAACAATTAATATTTCATAGTTAATCCTACCATTTACTTTCCGAAATCATTTAACTAGTCAGCAATCTATTAAAGTTTCGAGGTACATACAGGTTAGTACTAATCGTTCATTTGAGTCTGTTAAAACGTACTTTGAAAGTCGGTAAACTATTTTCTATAGATCACTACACAGATAATATATTGAAACTTACTAAAAATAAAATAAAATCAAGGTTACATGACAAATCCTTGGTATAGTATAAATGAAGTAGACACCACTGCAATTCTATTCTCTGTTTGGCGTAGATTCTTTAGTACACACGAAAGTATGTCCCGTCGAATGCATGTCTAATCATATTGTAGAAGCTCTGTTCTTTTTATACTTCTATCCTTTTATGCATCGTCATCATCATGACATAGATAGAATGTGACAGGAAGAAAAAAGCCAACTATTTTTTTTCTTTTTTCATGTCTGCGTCAAAAAAAGCAGTATAAGATTACCATAGATTTGATATCGTCGACATTTTTTCTTTTACTCTGCGCAAACAACGAAGGAGTAATGTTAACTTCGTTGTCATAAAAAATGAGGAAGTGGTTTATTGAGTCTATGATGTTCTTTAAGATCATATTTTTTTAAGTAGTGATTCAATAATTTATTCTGAAAATTAGTACAAACCCATTTCCTCCGATATTTTGACAGTTCTGTTATCTTTATCAAGAGAAATACATGATGAATAATAACATTAATTTCTTCAACTAAGTGAGAACTTAGAAAATTTACCATGGCATACTGTAATTTTTTTTAATTCTATTTTGTAGAAAATCGACTTTAAATAAGCTACAGCATTTTCAAACTTTTATGATTTATCCATCGAATTTTTATTATTTAGAAAATGCTTAATTTTCCAAACAATAGAAATTCAATTTAATTTACTGTATAAAATCCAAACTTGAATATCAATATTTTATTTTCAAGATAGTAGAAATTCATCACACTGAATTCATATAGGCATTCTATATTTTACAGTGCATACATCGTTCATTGTCTGGTGTTTACTTCTGGTTTATTAGATTATCATTCTAGTGTATTCCAATGATTGATTATATGCGTTGCGGTTTAAAAAAAAATTCTTCTTTTTCTAGTCACAATTGAGCCTGTTCAATAGTGTATAAATGTTTATTACATGCAAGAGTGAACTTATTCTTCTTCGCCTACTCGTTATGTACTCATCTTAGAACGAGTGAGGAGAACGATAAATATCAGAACGAGACAAAGCGAACGAGCAAACATTGAACATTGAGCAAAATAGAAGCATGCGCTAGGCTAATCGATGATATATTGCTATGAGAGCCAGTAGACGATGGCACGATGAGTAGTATATGTATATGTCGTATCGAACTTACACCGGTCGACGAAGTTAAAATTTCGACACACATGCAGCTCGAAATCATTTTTAANAGTAAAGAATATAATAGAACACCTGATGTTAGCGTTAATGTTGGATCACACTAACGCTAGACGATGATTTAGATGCGCTTTCTAGTATAACGGTAGTACATCTGCCCGGATAGCGGAAGGTATGGGTTCGATTCCCATGAAGGTCATCTTTTTCATCGTTCTGTCACATAACATCAGTGACACTGCTTGTCTCTTTCGTTCTATACATATTAGAGCCTAACACCTGATGAAAGGATACGGCTGGAATAACATGTATGAACAGTCAACTCCATAATAAATGGATAGTATAAAAGATGACTAGAACTTGACTGTTCTATATAATCTATGATATTCATAGTGTTTGTTGCATAAGAATGAAAAATAAAAGCTGCCATTTTACAAATTGGTTCTGGCAGATTTTGTGTGAACAACAGTGGTAAATGATAACATGTTTATACGCTATCTACAAATCACTCTCAGAACCGAGAGACCATTTTTTAAAATGCAGATATCACTTTACTTTCTAAACAATATAATTATGTGTACATACTTAAAAATCAAAGAAGAACGTGTACATGTTCTTTCTTCATTGGATCATAGGCGTTATTAGTTACTACCATTAAGAACAAGCATACAATAGTTTCGAATGTGAATACAATTCAGATGATAAACAGTTCTCAGGAAGAATTAGTTATACAGTCTTCGGAATTTTTCTACATTCGTCATGGAAATTATAAAGCATAAAATCGCATAGTTGTATCAATGAGACACGCTACAGTTAGTAGATTGACTACGTACGTATATGATAAGTGAACAAACTGAATTCGAGATCAATATCTATATTAAAATAAACTTTATTTCATATTTTTCTAATACAATGAATAGACCTAATTTGAAAAGATACAAAAAGAATGATCGATGAGAGACAGGTAGTTTAGAACAAAACGAGCAGTTATCGATACATTTAAACAGACAGTGTTGACAGTTGATTATTGAATTCAAAAGCCATCCAAATATTAAACGATTGATTCAAGCATCTATTGATACCAGACTGCCATTTATGCCACGGATAAACTACAGTATTATCATTTCGTAAAACTGCTTTATTTTGTACATTGATATCCCATAGAGGATCATGTTTATGAAAAGATGGTAGCTCTAACTTTTCGAATGCTGAAACAGGTGTTGTAAGCGGATCATAGACTTGTTTGGAACTATTAAGGTAGTGCATGCCACTTTTTCCATTTTTATTGATAATGCAGGCATGAACTTCGCAAAAGTATCACTAGCATGATTAAGCGCACCAGCATTAACACCTTTCCCAGCAGCCCACAGTTGCGCGTAGAAAAGATGCTCGTCATTATCAGAAAAACTTATCTCAAAGCCTTTCAGGTTGTAAAATTCACGATCTTGGAAGTTTTCTTTCAATTCATTTCGATTATATTTGACAAATTGAAAAGCAAGTTGACGAGCTTCTGGAGAATAATATTCTGGTAATGAGTTCTCAATAGTAACTTTTCGAATATCGTCGATTCGTTGAATATTGTGAACATCATCATGTATTTTAAATACAATCAAAGTGCTTCTTCACTTCCAGTTTTAATTCTGTTATTATCACTATGTATCGCAAGAGGCGAAATACTTTTCTTTTTACAGAGGAATGCACATGAGTGATTGACCAGTTGATGTAGTTCTGTTGAAGAATCAATCCACATTATCCTGCTCGAAAGAACCTTTATATAGGTAGTGTTATTGGCATGGCGCGAGCTATAAGGTGGTACAATATCTAATGATAAAATTATTCCATTGATTGTGATAAAAGCCACTGTCTGATGTTTCAATGCTTGGTTTGGTCTTGGTACTTTAAATAGAAGATCGTGGTTTTGCTTGATCCCTTGTATTTCTTTATTAGTGCGTAACTTTCTTTGAGTCAATCGATTGTAAAAGACGTTAATAGTAGGATTTGCTGATCTGTAATAGCCAGGAACACTGTAGCTAATAGTAGCGAAACTAAGTACATTATCATAGTCAAAATCAGCAATGGCGATTCTAGCAGCAGCGTCATCACTAACTTTCCATTTAGCGAATAAACCATGTGTAAGATCGTTTGTCTTATAAAAGTAGACATCCTTATTTGGAGATGGTCCTCGACGTGCAACTCAGAATTCATCATCTCCATCTTTGTCAAAATCACCACAAACAATATAATGAGCTGGACCTTCACCATTCTCATTAGGATATCCATAAACATCAAGTATATATCTTTTTCATTGAATAGTTTTTAAAGAATTCTTCGTATTTTTAACGTAAACTGAAATTACATTGTCATGAAAAGGTTCGATAGCAGCCATGTAAGCCAGAGGATCATTTCCGACTCGTTCTGCATCAATGCCTCCACTACCAGTATATTGCCTGTGGAATATTTTCTTGCTCACCATCTCCAATATGCTCGATCCTCCACTGTTCTGATTTCGGATTGAAATAAAGTCAACTAATACCTTCGTATGATGCAATCAGAAGATTATCCAATTGGTCATCATTAAATAGTGTGGCATCATGAATTGCATGAAAAAAATCCTGATTAATTATTTTGCAAGACCATTCTGTAGTATTAAATATGTTATCAGACTGTTGACATAGTAGTACCGGCACTGTTGAAAGTAAATCATGTGGCATACCTATAAAAGGAAAACCTATGATTTCCCAATGTTTAGTTTGTGTAAAATGGTCAACGTAAAGTCGGTGCATAGCTGCTGATTTTCCAAAATAATGCATTTTCCATAGCTTCTTATCAATACTCTGTCCTGGATTTTCTAACCATACAATTTTTCCTCCTTCAGGATCACTGTCCAGAAATGTATTACCATATCGAAAGCAGATAACGATGTCGCTCAACCCATCGCCTGATATATCCGCTGGATTTATACTTACAGGACTGTGCAGGTTTTGAATTATAGTAGTTTCTCCTAGTTCTGATTGAAAGAGTGGATTTTGGTAAAAATTTATGTCCCCGCTGCTAAGTCCATACGCTATCAATCTGATTCGGCTTTGATTGTTCGCTTGAAATGGTTCGATCCAATATTCGCCTGGAAGGTTCTCTACAATTGTTTTCTTTCGAAAAATAGGACTGTAACTTCCATCATGACCATTTAATTGAACGACAGAAGTTTCAATTGTTTGTAGTACCTATAATAAGTGAATCTATACCATTCGTATTTGACGTGTTTTTTATCTACCAAAACGATGTATACGTATATTAGCTATTATCATTCTAGATCGTAAGGAACCGAATAAAATTTTCGCTCTACATCTTTTTAAACATTTTATGCGGTTTGAAGTTTTGGTGCTTAGCGAAATGTGACACATCTAGAATTAGATTTTATTTGGTATTGATCTGTTTCATTATATATTCACTTGAACATCATACATATTAAGATTCATGATCATACGAGAAAATTCACATTCATAATGTTGAGTTATTTGTTCCATTTTTTTCGACTAGAAACTCGGATTATTGCAATATCTCCAAAGTTTAATTTTCGAAAGAAATAAAATATATCATTCTCAATCTGGAAATAGATGAATCAAATTACTCCTAATACATATATCTGAAACGCAACACAAATATGGATGTAAGCCGCCACAAATCAGACTATATGAAACCGGTGCATTCTTTAGTATCACAACATTCTAGATGCCTTATTTACAAGTATTTCTAATCAATCAAAGAAATATATAAAGATTTCCCATTAGTTGCAACAGAAGCTGCAAGACCAGGAGAAGATTTATCGAATTCAAATTCATATCAAAATAATCTAAAAAGACATACGCTAGGTTTAAGTCATTCTTTTAACATAAAATATCATGCAAGATACCAGGTGACCCTAAGCGAGCAAAACCAAAACTTTATTCGACATGATCATTCACTTGAATGACCTATATTGGACAAACTCATAGCTGTCATTCTATCAGACATTTTTTTGATATTTCAATGGTGAGCTGTTAGATTTTTGCCACTTGTTCATATCTCTATTTTAAATATTAATACAGAAGCGGTGTCCTATGGATTTATCACAAAACTTACATATTTCATCTTATGAACTACTTGAGAAAATTTTATTTTATAGAAAAATATTCACTTCGGATCATTATTGAGTTATCCAAAAGTTCCTTTGTTTCAGACAGATTCTATAGTTTTATTGAATGGATGTGAAAACGTCGAAAAAAAGCGATTCTTAAGAATATTTCGAAAACATTAAACTTCAAGACCTTCTGATTGAAATAGATAAGTACGTTACCCTTTCAAGTTAAAACAATTATTATTCCAATCAGTATGAACCCTGCCTTCGTAATTCTTAGTTTTACAGATTCAATATATCTCCAAAGATGTTTGTTTATTGAACTTGTACAAGAAATCATTCCGAATCAATTGTCAATAGCTTTTGTTGGAATCAAGAAAAGATATAGAACTTGCATTAGTGGGCATTATACAGTCGAAAGAATTAAGTGATGAAATTGCACAAAATGTGTACTGCAATATCCAAAAGCAAGCGAAATATGTAGAAGGCCGTATAACAATACTGTGATTGTGTTCTTTTGTAGTTCCGATATGTGCTACATTCTAGGATGTTCGCTCATAAAATTACTTATTGAGGAAAACTATTTATCTAATCATTGAAACTCTACTGAAAAATAGAAAATAAAATAAAACAAAATCAATATTGTTTTATAATGATATCTCACAATTTTCAACATTGTATATGTTCGACATTTTTTCCTTAGACACTTATTTTTCGACATCTCGTTTTCGACGTTTCTGCTTTCGACGTTTTCAATACAAACCGTTTTATTGATGTTTACTCGGTCCGCAGAGATCTTTAACTATCTAACGTAAGTTCACAATAATAAAAATGCATGCATTTTTCTACAAGACGTTTACGATAGTTATTTTGTTGGTTTCTTTCATTGGCAATACTTATGAAGAAAAATATTCATCAACATTTCTTTAGCTTATGTCAAATCTACGGAGATTGATCTGTCAGTTCGTATGAAATTTAGCTGTAGTCTATTTCGATGACTTGAAATATCCTACGTTATCTAAAATTTATCGATATCGACAACTGTTTTTTACCTTCGAAAAATTAATTTTCTAAATAATTATACAAAAGAATCTCGAAGCGTACCAAATCGCATTTACACTTCCTACGTACTAAAACTTTTCATCGGTACACTCTTATCATGACCTCAATCTTATATACATCAATCTACTCGAAAATATCAATTAAGTAAAAGAGAAACGAACTAAGATAGTTGAATAAAATCAAGGTAACGAGAGCGATACAAAAAGAAAGAAAACGGTAGTTAGAAAAAGTTCATATAATCCCTAAAAACTGAATATACTATTATTCTTCACTGAGCATAGCCAATTCGTACAATATGATGTAAAAATCGCTAGTACGTTGTTGACTAATATCAACAGGTTACCGTCTGATGAAATGAAACATGTTTTACTGGATTTAATATTACTCTACTGATGTCTGAAAACAACATCGATGTTATACTGCATTCCATGTCGATTGTAAATTATATTGAGTATCGATATCTGTTGAGACACGACAAAATATTCCTTTCATAAAGATGTCCTCAATGCTTTAGGGACATTTTTTTACGGAAGTGCCCAATATCACTAAATGACGGAGACGAGGATTATTAATGACGCATACTAAATACCAAACATTGTTTTGTTTTTCTATCAAGACTTGTAATATTTATTTTTGTACGTAACCTTTATCGTCATATCGATAGGTTTGATTATGTTCTTTTGTTGGTAATCTACTATACAGAAAAAAGTTATATTATCTTCACCTCTTGAAAAGGCTTTGAGGAAAGCAAGAAAAACTAAACGAATTCGATTTTAATGTGGGGTTGGACCGTGGAAATGACGAAAGAAAAAGTTTCTTTGCAATGCATACGCATATAAATACGAAGTGAGTTATTCGCAGTACTATTCATACAATCATGAAATCAAACGCGACAATTGAACAAGAACGCCAAAATTATGGCTATATCACTGACGAAAAAGAGACAGCGAAAGCAACACATGCCGTTATTGAAACGGGTCTAAGTTCTCATCGTAGTATGAAATCGGGTAGTCAAAGATTTCGTTGGAACCTTGCGTTCAATCTTTTGGTTTGGCTAATTGTGCCACTTCCATTGTGGATACCTTTTGTCTCTAACCGTGTTGCATATTATCTACTAGCATCGATTCAAGGTGTATTTGTTTTCATGTGGACTAGTAAGTGTTCATTTTTCTTGTATCTCTTATTTCTAGAACGTTTCTTTTCATGATGTATAGTTATTGCTATATTAGCTTTGAAAAATGCCTTGATTTTGTATATGAATCGTTCGCGTAATTTCATTGACGATTATTCTGGTTATGAGAAAATACCAATTCGTCATATTGTTGCGATTAGTTGTTATAAAGAGCCCGTTGATTTAATTGCAAGAAGTATTCAAACATTGGCAGAACAAACTGAAGTTCATCGAATAACAATGGTCATATCATTTGAAGAGCGAACACCGGATAAAGAAAAGAAATGTGAATTTCTTCAGGAAAAATTTCAAAATTGTGCCTTCGAACGAATTATATTTACGATTCATCCATACGGGTTGCCCAATGAAATACCAGGAAAATGTTCAAATGCAAATTTCGGTCTACGCAAAGCTGTCAAAGATATGGCCATAACTCAAAATGAAATGGACAATGTTTTAGTGACAACATGTGATGCCGATTCTAGATTTCCACCACAATATATTGCCGCACTTACTAGTAAATATCTCAAAGAAAATCGTCCAGCACTAACTACAATCTATCAGTCACCTTTGTTTTACAACTGGAAATTAGATAGTTTATCGTTTGTTACTCGCGTAACAGGTTTGCTACGAAGTTTTCTCATGTTAGGTGCATTGATTCCATTCAACATTAATACGATGAGTATTTTCTCATTTTCATTGAGCCTGGCACAAAAAGGAGACTTCATTCATCCTGGCTATCAAATGGATGATATTATTTGTCTTATTCGATGGATGGGTGTAACACAACAGCGATTGCGAATATCTATGATACCTGTGCCAGTATTAAGTGGACCAACATCAGGAGAAACTATTGAAAAAGAAATCATAGAATGGGCAAGACAAGCACGTCGCTGGACTATTGGAGCAGCCGAGGTGTTCCATTACTTTGTTGTGAAATCGCGACGTATGCCAATAGTAGCTGCATGCTCTTGGGGCATCGCTTTTCTTATTTATTACGGGGTCTTATTATGTACTGGTGGTTTGTTTGGTTTGACGACAATGTTGTCGATGATTTTTCTTGTCAAAAATGTTCCACTAATTATTTCCTATATCATGTATGGTCTATTTGCTTTACAAATGTTAACATTTTCAATAGCATTCATCATCGATATGTTTATTCCCAAACTATTGCATGTTGATGAATGCATTTGTTTTCCACGAAATTTATTTCATTTCATAACAACACCATTTGTCCTTTTGGCCTATTCATTGGTCGAATTATATGCATTGCACGAAGTCGTCATTGTCAGCAAAAAAATACGTAAGCATGGGCACATCTGTAAAATGCTCTCATAAACTAATAATATTACATAGTAAAAACAGTGCCTTTGTAAAGTTTTATCTCATCATATTTAGTGACGAATTATCACTATGATAATAAATGTATCAATGAAATGATCTCAGGAGATTTTTATTCGATTTCGCACTCTTCTTTAACCCTTAAAAGCCGAATGTCCCTCCCAAGGGACATTTTGAAAATTTGAATAAAACCCGCAATTATAGTGCATACATAATATTTTTTTATTTTCGTCGACTCAAATGATCTGGTTGATCATAAAAGACGAGTAAACACAAATCTAAGTAATTGTCAGAGGAAATAATGCATATTTTAAGGCTGATAACTTTTTAAATATCAATTTTTTATTTCGAAACGTTTTTCTATTGATGAATATTGGAAGAAAATTTACTTTTTCAAGTGGTATCTTCTCGACACATCATTACTCTATCGTATGAAATCATCCAAAGATGTTTTGATTGATCTATTGATGAACTGCGATGTCATAAAGAAAATGTCCCTTGGAAAGGACATTCGGTCTTAACGGGTTAAAAATTAAAAATGTTTTTTTTTTTTATTACATCAACTAGTTTTCGGTGATTTTTTATCATACTAAAGATTGTTACACAGGAGCATCAAGGAAACATTAGTTCTTCTATCCGTTGTCGAAAAATTTCAATAATTCCCATATTTTCTCCCGTTTTCAGTGGAGGTGTCCATCTCGTGTCAGTCCTGAACCCTTCAGGATAGTCTTGATTTTGCTCTCGTAAAGCATTCAGTAGCTGCTATAGTTATGAATCCAAACCACTAGTGCGATCATAAGATAACGGTTTTTTCTTCACTAATGCTGCCTACACAATACTCGGAGGACCCCACCGTCAGACCTTATTTTGAAATAGAGCGTGGATAAACTTTGAAAAAATGTAAAATGTTGTTTCAATTGGTCTTATTAAGTAATAACGAACATATAAATAAAATTATTTCAAAGAAAAGACTCTTTTTACATGAACTGAGAATAGTGAAAACTTCGCCCGTTAAGACCGGATGTCCCTTCCAAGGAACATTCTATATCTCCTTCAGAAAAATTATTATTATTATTATTATTAATTCTTATTGGAGTCTTAGAACTTCTATTTTAATGGTTAGTTTATCCAATTTCTGACGATAAGGCCTTCCGACTTTTAAGGATTAAAGTCAATATGGTTCACTATTTTACTTTAGGGTAAACGCCTGGCATTGAAATAGATTTTTATTTGCTTCGTGGTTTTTCCCGCTCTATCATAATCTCATTTTGTACTGATCGCTGATACAAATCAGTTTCAATTGCATAGAACTTTCATATTGAAATACAAATATGATAAAATAAAGGATTTCTAACTCATTTATGCACATGCTGTATCAAAAGAATCGCAATGAGTATGTTGTGTTATTGTTTCTCTTACTAATTATGCGAGTGTTTTATTTTCTTCGATAAATATAATAACATTCTAAATCCAAAATAAACTATGATAAATATTGCTTTATTTAACACGAAAGCTACTATAGTGACGGCGAAGATGCAAACATTATTTGAAAATGGTCTGTGGATGTTTTTCGATTATCCGTGAAATAGTCTTAGCAAAGATATGACAGTTTATCATTTCATTTTTATCCTATGAAATATAATTTAGAAACCTAATTAATCATAATCGATCAACATTATTTTTCGATTGACAGCTCATCATCTATCATTCACTACACTCCATTGAGGCTTGTATAAAATAAAAGTCGTTCGCTTTTAAATGTTAATTCAAGTGTTTCAGTGACCTCTTTTAGTCAAGTTTAAAAGGCTTGATCAGAAATAATCAGGTTCGAAGAATTCAAACCATTGCACTAATATGCTTTCTATCAGAAATCGTTACAATGTTCGTTTAAGGTCTCCCCAACGTTCAAAAATCGATTTCTACCCAGGCATATTCAAATCGCAGGCAACTTTGAACTCATAGTAGAGCTAATATGCAACACCAATGATAATAGTTTCAACTTCGAAACACAACGTTTGAGGGAGCAATGGTCAGGCCAGGGTCGAAAATTGCTCCTTTGGTTTCCCAAAATTTTCCTGCCTATATATATTACATATCTTAAGTTTTATTTTTACTTGGGAGAGTATGTGAGGATGTAGAGCATCACAGAGTCTCTTTCTACGCGAAAAAACACTGTCGTAACCTGGATCTTTCTGCAGTCTTTTTAACAAAATAAAATAAAAATATGTAGCATATACCTGGATCGGGATCTGGATTACGCGTTCCAAATATCATTAAGTGAGAAAAAATGAAAAAGATTTATAGTTGGAAATTTTCAAGAATATTTCAGGTAGAATGAAAGAAAATAATGCCTAACAGCTGTATATTTTCGGGAGTTGTGTATAAATGCAGCATCTGATAGTGATGATACCACAAATCTTATGATAGAAGAGGGAATATTTTGAAATTTCTGATGTAAGCACAAAAACAGATCTTGACAAGAATGATAACATTAGCAACGATAAATATAGCTATTATAATCCAAAATAAATATAAAAGAAAGTGAGAAACACAAGAAAAAGTAACAGTTCATTTACCTTTTTTTGAGCTTTGCTAGATTAAAGCTTTCTGTTGTTCATCGAATGTTTTTGGTCTGTCAGTTAGTCGACCTCGTATTAACACCTCTGAATTTTATTTAACTGTTGAGCTTCTATGTAAAAACATCAAAGTCCATTTTTTTCAGGAAACATCCTATTTTTCAATTAGCTGATTACAGAAATCATCAAAACTTCTAGTTAAAAAAGGAGTGTTTGAATAATGAACTAAATATATTTCTGCAAGATCTGCCGATGGGCTATGTTGTCATGAAAAATTCTTGATTTCTGAATTTCTGAAGCAAATCAACTTTTTTGGGGATCGGGGGAGCTTAGCTCTACTTGGCCAGTTCAATGTAAACAAACTCGCCATGTTTTTAATGTAAAGATGAATAAACTCTATATAAATAAAGACCAAATAAAAAAAGAAGAATATCTTTTTTCTATGATATTAATATATATTGAAATTGTTCTTAGCAACTACTGATTGTTTCAATTTACTTGAGCGTACAAGTGTGAGTAGGCCTTTGAGGAATGCGGACCTGTTATTTACTACACTTGCAAATTCATATTCCTAATTTGTGAGCGCCGTTTCTATTAGTATGCCTATCCTAATATCGAAAACATCATCTAAATTATGCAAACCTTCTAAATATCACTCAGTTTTATGCGCATTTTCAAGATGGCAGGATGCACACAAATGAAAAAAGTTGTTTTTTAGTTTTTTTGCAAAAAATAGTTCATTGCCAGTATATTTTCTTTGAAATAAGATGTGATTTCGATGAGTTCATCTTTTTCCTGTTGGTTTTTCGTTATACCCTGTAGCAGGTACCGTCAAATTGGGCAAACAGTTTGATTTAAGTTAAGTTTAATATGATTTTTCATAACAATTGTTGAATCTGATTGATTAAATATTGTCTAATTTCATGATGACACAGAAATAGATTAAGAATATTGCATAAGGTACTAATTTGAGCTAATACAAAGAAAAAACCGTATAGAGCTGAAAAAAGATATCCGTGGATATTAGACGCTGCAATAATATAGATGGGTGCCCATCCTCCCACATGAACACAAAACATAAATGCCATTTGTTTCAGTAGGTAAACCTCACGATGACGAAGTCTTTCCTGTCTCGATCGAATTGGGTTCATCGAAGCAATTCCACCATGTAGTCGTATTCGACGAGTTGATAAACAAGCGAAATTGAATATAACACTATTAGCAATGATTGATATCAACGATGGAAAAATAACAATGACTCCCAATTTGTAATATGGCATCCATTGTTGTGTAACACAGATCTACGGAGAACAAAAAGAATGAACTTCGCATTCTATAAAGGTGAGAAAGAAGTATAACAATATTCAATGAGTTACAGTGTGACTACAAAGCATCCCACAGAATCTTTATCCGATTAAAAATTGAACCACCGTGAAAGTGTTTTATGAATATTTTTCTTTAATTATGCATCATAAAAAAGAAATAACTAGCTACAGATATTTTTAGATGAGTATAGATCAAATGCTTACCGATAGGTTTTTCGAAAGTAGCATCAATGGTGCAAGAAGTCCCATTATCAGTTGACTCACAAGACAAATTGCAGCCCAAGAATTCGTTTTGACAAAATCCGTTTGAGAACAAATCACGTACAATAATCTATTGACAGAAACGACAACCAATGAATATGACATTTGACAACTAAACATCATTCTTGTATAGAATATAAGAGTACATATATTGTCGCTAAATCGATACATAATATAATATTGCAAGTATGTTATATCAATCAACCAATATATGCAAGCAAACATTGTTGTCAGGCATACGTTCAATATAAAAATATTAAGACGTCGGAGAAGTATGCTTATAATGGCATACAACAATGACAATAGAATCGCTATTATAAAAATAATAATTTTGAGAAATTGAAGAATAGATAAAATTTGCATCATTTTGGTTACATGATATACCTATGTATGAAGAAGAATATTAAAAATATGCATCAATGTTGTAATCAAGAATGGAAAAGTTCTTGGAAAAAAATTGCAATAGAACGAAATAATAAAAAATAGTTTAATTGACAATAAAAAAAAACTGAAAACGAAGTCTGCGCTAATTAAAATATTTTATGTCAAGCACTCATTTTGAGAAGAAAGAGGCAAGATGTTTCCTTCCTCCAGTTATATTGTGACTTTTTATGCTGGCAGTTGCAATTGGAAAAAAGAAAGAAAAAGTATAAATATTTCATTGCATACACACTATTTTCACTCTTAGGCACAGAACAGAAAGCACTTTGACTGAGAACATTTGAATGAGAAAAGGTGATGCCATATTGCAGTAGCGCTGTTCTCTGATTAGAAAGGTTAATCTCATCGTAATTGCGCATACACATTTGTCATGATATCTTTTAAACTTTTTCTTGGCGCACCAAGTGCAAAATTTTGATCGGTGGTATAGCAAACTGTAAGATTTTAGTTTCGCGATCATCAGCTTTTTGTTTAAAACTCACATCAAGATGAATATAAACAAGACTTCAGACATCAATTTGTCGTACATGACTTTTCAATTTTCTGCTGTCCATGCAATTCTTAATTGATTGCTATAAGATACAGTGGGAACGTAATTTTAATGACATTACCAGTAATAACACAAATTAAGGTACTCTTTAGAATATTTCTATCACATATCCAACAGATGTTCATAGAAAAGTGACAGACGGCAGTGAATACACAAAATGAAACAATCGTAGAGAGTGAATAAGGAAATAATGGAATAAGCAAACGAATGATATTTGTGTAATCAGCATAAAACTCGCTAGTTATATTAAGCAATTTATCTAAGTAATTTTAGATCTGATAAGAAATAGTATCTTAGATGTCCATTATATAACAAAACAAAATAGAGATTTTAGATTTTTTGTAATAAATTTGAAATTTTTCAATACAAAATATACCATTATAATTCACTAACTTCAAAATTTAAATCCCTTCTCAAATGTGTACCAGGAATTTGAAAGATCTACATAGCATGTATAAGAAACATCACATGAAGCTCGGAAAGTAGTCGGTTTGCCCTCAATTAACCGGTTATTTATCCGGTTAACCGTCGGTTTTTACGCTGTAAAATCGCTAAAATGGGTTTGGTGCAAAATGCAAAAAGGGAAAACGTCGACAAGGCAAACATAGAAGGGAAAAATACAGAAATTGTAAGTGTCGAATGAAAAAAGTAGAAAAAGGAAAACACCGAAAAGGTAAATGTCGAAAATTGATTGTTTTGATAATTTTAAAGAAAAAGAAAAAATTGTTTTCTAAATTGGTGCACACATATACGTCACATCCATGTTCAGTACAAACCCAATACTTTTTTGATGAGCACGTTTTATTGCATTCGAACATATATTGGTTAAACACTAGTAATGGTTTACCTTTATTAGCCGTTAAGAATGATATTTCACTGTCCATTGGCAACGATTGAAGAGAAAATTATTTGTTTGCTGTTTTCACCAGACTGATTTATATATATATATTGTATACGCTAACAATTAACAAGTATAGACTATAGACGAGGAGGGCAACGAATTTAACTTATCCTACTAACAACCAATATCAACTCAAAAAACAATTTCGCTATCCATAGACATCTTTTTCATTCTACGCTTTCCTTTTCAAAATTTTTCTACTTTTTCCTCTAGCAGTTTTTTTCGACACTATTATTAATTATACCTTTTCATTTCGATATTTTCCATTCGACGTTTTTCTTTTCTGCCAATTCGACTAAAATAGCTTACATAACCGCGGTTAACCGGTGGTTTTCGATCGGTTTGCGCGATATCAGTATTTACTTGAAAAAGAAGCTTCCATTAGGAGGGATAGGATAATATTCGTGATGTAACAAAAAATTCAATTACTCAAAGCTTCAGTTATCGAAGAGCTGAACAAATAAAAATGTTTTTAAAGAACTCAAAATTAAAATTGAAGTTTCATTGTTGTAAATTCAAAAATTTGGAAAACGATCTCTTAGAAATTGATTAAGTTAAATATAGTGGATACAATTAGCTCAACAAACGTTTTATTATAGACGAAATATCTAATCAATAACAGTGTAACGGTAAATACCGTTACAAACCGCTTGCCAGGAAGAATAATGATGAAAACGTTCATGTATTTTGAGCTTTATAAGAATCTAGATTTGTGGCGATGCACTTAAGTTAACCATATGATTATATGCATTCTTATTAAGTTTGTTTGTTTTACATGCAAGCTACAAACAAAAAGGAACAATTTTGTATCAATCTTGCATTAAAATTAATATAATCCTGATACCTAGCATGATAACGTCAGTTTCTTTTACAAATATAGCTATAAGAAAAAAAAGAGTTGCTTTTACCTTGATATTGTATCCATGAAATAACAGGCGCAAATGACTGAATATTTTTCCTAATGTCAACTTTTTTCACTTAGGCGGAATCGAGTTTTTTTTATAATTGATGTCCTGATATGTCTTGAAAATAATATTTCGGAATGAATATTTGTTTATATATGATCCACTCATGATATAAGCACTATTTCTCTTGATAGCAAGGGCATACAAATCTATTGTGATCTTTTTCTGCGTAAAATACTGATTCTTCAATTGGTTGAAAATAAGAAAATAATTATTAATTAATTAATTGCAACTATTGAATAATCAAATAAATTCAAAGATCTGTCACATCTTAAAATAAGCTATGCCGAATTTTTGCATTGCCCGTTGTTGTAGTGCAGGCTAAAACCAAGAACATGTGTCATTTTGTCCGGTGATTCTTTATCCTTTTAATGACTTTCCATTCGTCGGCTTATTTTGTGTGCATATCTATAGCTATATAATTAGTTCGGTGCAAAACACTGAGATTAAGATTTTCTGTCTTGCCATCAAGGGGAGGGGGGGGGGGGGGG
>OENM01000367.1:44005-72138 GCA_900239745.1 Rotaria magnacalcarata | reverse complement strand
AAAGCGCGACTTCCGTACTTCCATGTACTCTCATTCTACTCCCATCGTACTTCGAAGTACGAACTCGCACTTTTTTCCCCTTGCTTGCCATAGACTATTTCACCATTAATACTTGGCCAAAATATATCGAGAGATAATCTCAGGATGATTAGATATGAAATTTTAAGAATGATATTATGGATACCAATTCAAATGAAAAATATTAATTCTTTTTGTGGATAGAAAAGAATTGACAAATAAACTGAATTCCAGAGGATGAGATTTATAGTAATTATAATAGATTCTCAGTGGAAATTGAGGGATTTGGGCAGAATGAAACAAAGAGATCATGGTAATAAAATTTCTATTGAATACAGAATGCAAGCGAGAACGGATGCAACATGAATGACAGATAGAGACCTGTAAAGTGGTCACGGTCACAGTCACGCGCGACTGTGACTGTTACCTTGGCCGAGAATATTTTAGCAAAGAAGGAAAAAAATCAAAGCTTTTTATTATGTTCACATATACTATTAAATCTTAATCAAAAACAAGAACCAAAACATTAATAAAAAGACAACTGCATTCATTACTAATGAATCGTTAGTATAAATCAAAACTTGATCATTATTCTGATGGCTAGTAGTTCTCTTTTTTCACTTTTATAATCATAATTTTTACCATCATCACTTAAAAAAGCGCATTTATCTATTTCCATAACTTTGAGTTTTTTCGAAGTAAAATGATCACTATCATCATTTTGTTCATGTATATTATCAGGTTTCTTTTTTGATTTCGATGTTGTTAAAATGTTTTTTGAATCAATCATATCCTTATGTGGAATTAAATTCTTTTGCAGAAACGTAAGCTTGCCAATTTTTAGCAGCACCTAATCTTGTTCTTCGACCACCAATTGTGACTCTCGTTGAAGAAAATAATCTTTCAACAGAGGTGTTGACCGTAGTAGGGGTGCATCAGCTTAAGCTCAAAAGTTCAGCTGAGCTGAGCGAAAAAGCTGTTCGAACGTTCATTTCGGTAGGAGCTGATTTGATCGAACAGCTCTCTCTCTCAAGAACTAATTGACATTATGTCAAAAATACTATCCAAATCTGTCCATACACTTCAACGTTCGTATTAAATCGCGCCTCATAAATGCTTTAAATATCATTTCGAGACAGCGCTGAAAAACCTGTAAGTATCACTTCTGAAAAAATGATAGATAGTTAGAGTTACTAATAGTAAGTAGCTCTCGAAAAATTGTACACACTATATTTTAGTAATCTTTGAAAAGTTATAAAGAACTTCCGAAGATGACCCTTGAAAAATTGTACATGTTATTTAAAGTGAATTCAAAAAGATTTTGGATAGTATTTTTGGCATAATGCCAATCAGCTCTTGAGAGAGAGAGAGCTGTTCGATTAGATCAGTTCTTTTGAAAGAGCTGTTCAAAGCAATCAGCTCCTACCGAAATGAACTTTCGAGCAGCTCCTTCGCTCAGAACTAGAGCTGAACTATTGCCCCGCCCCCCAGACCGTAGGAGTAGCTAGCTACTTACGAGCAATATTGGCAATATTTGGAAAATCATCTTTTTCCCTTCTTCAAAACAAAAGTAAGTCCTCATTCATTAAAAATCGTCACTAAAATTATTTTGCAATCACAACATGATTTCATCAAGTGCTGACCTAGTAACTCGTGGTTTATCATAGCATAACTAGAGAATAATAGTTCTTTTTAGGTGTTATGGAATTATCAACACTTGCTGATAATAAGACGAATTACAAGATGATGTATTATTACTGGAACAATTAGCAGAAGAAGTAATACTTGATCGAACAATTTAATTGCCTGATCTTGAGGGTGCGGGTGTGTGCCTTCATATAGCATTAGGACTAACACCTACATCCACCCTTTTTCTGAATATATTTGAGATCTCTTTCAAGTACTCTTATTCTATGTTTAGTTTTGTTTATCATGATGAGAGTAAAGAGAAAGCACGTATTGAAATAGAAATCTCAATGACGACTAGAATACAGGGACAATACACCTGAGCAAATACAAAAAAAATAAAGAATGAATGTGATCGTTTAATGGCTACTATATACACCAAAACTAGTAAGCAGTCACGTAAAACGAGTTTGATTAAAGAAAAACAAACTTCGATAAAATGACTATATTTCAATACTAGTTCTTGTAGAAACTACCGCGTTTCCACACATATCACTAGTAGTTATTTTAAAGTGAACATTATACAAGTAAAATTGAGTTCAATATGGTTTCAGGTTCATATGAGATTTGTTTTATGAGAATGCCCAGTTTCATGTGAAAGTATTCAAATTCGTGGACCATCACCATCAACAATGTTCGAAATCAGTAACAAAACTGCGTCTTCTCATTACTTCAATAAGTTATTTCCTTCGTAACATGATTTTTCATTCAATTGTTCACTTACAAAGAGAACTTCAAATTCATTGTCAGTGGCAAATATTCAGATGGAAATAAATCAGAGTATCGTTGTTTTGTTAGTCTTTTTAATAATTGTTCAGCAGTAAAAATCAACAGGGTATCCCATTTTTGCATGGTTGTAAAAAAGCACCAGAAATAGTTCTTTTATCAAATTCGATGCAAGACTCTGTATGAAGCACAGAACGAAATATGATCATTTGCTTTTACAAGATCAAAGTTCATTAAAGATACGCCTGTAGTTATCCATGATTGTGGATCATTGGAACTGCTTTTTGAGTAGTTGTACAACGAAGTTTTTTTCTAATCATTGTCCAAATCTCGGCTATTGCAGTCAAATATGCGAATGGTAAAAGTAGAGGTTCCCATAGAGACGTAAAAGTCGACAGCTCTTGTATTGATTTTGACATAATATTCGAGTCAAGAATACTCCGGAAGCGTATGATACTATGCGAAAACACGGTCACAATACTAAGGATTGGCATAGCAAGAAGTTGATGCACCATTTCTATGTGCTTCCGCCAGGCAAACGCGTGTTGAAGACGATGCTTCGAGTATACGGCACGAATCAAAAGTGAGACACTAAATATAACAGTAGCTAATGAGGAAAGCATATACTTAGCGATTCTACTCTGCAACATGATAGGTATGTAACAGGCGCCATTACAATGATTCTGTAGAAAAAGATACGGATTTTTGCATGAGTAAAATGCAAAGGTATATATATATATACAGAAACATATGACGTATGCAAGGATAAGTAACGGTGGCGCATAATGTAAACATATTATTACCCCATGTCGAGCGAAGAAGTCGATTATGAAAAATCAGAATATGCCTTTCAGATGAAGTTCATGCCAGTAAAATTAAGTTGAGTGCCCAAGTAGTATAAGCGACAAATTGTCATATGTAACAATAGATAGTACTTAATGGATACTGGACCTTGCCGATAAAAATATATTTGCGATGTAATATCCAACACGTTACAAATAAACTGAAGATTACATATAATGAGGAGACAATAGTGATTAGGTGCTGACCGATGAGTTTTGCTAGTGAGCATGTACAAAATGATGAAAACACAACAAGCAAAATATTCGATCGCGTCGATTCATTAATTATTAAAGAAAATGTATTTTGTACATTTTGCGCAGTACTGCCGCTGATTGCGTTTTGTTTTCGATTTTGTCCCATTTCGAGTGCCATTACTGAGTGATAACTGTTTTCAGTAAAGCTAGGAAGTGTTCGTCCCAACTCTACTAGTTTATTCTGAAATCTGACTCTCATATGCAAAAGAAAATGCTCAAAGTCATGAATGGTGATTATCCTTGAACCGGATCATAAAACAGAAATCAGAACACTTTCAGTATGACAAATTATATACTTCTCGAGACTCTACCGTGCGAAAAGCAGGCTGTCATCTTGAAAGTGTGCTTCTTCTCTTATTCCACCTCCACCTCCACCACACCCCACCCCACAATTTTACTCTTTAGCGATGAATGTGACATAGAAAGACGAGGATAATCGTCTGGAACGAGACGATGCCGAGGAAGAATTATTTTGACAGAATCTGAATTTCACAAGGGACTCATGAGTTGACCGAGAACATCAATGAGTGGCGACAAATCGATTGATTTATTGAAATGTTGATACTCAAGATCTACGAAAATTGAAAACTTCATTCTTTATCGGTGAACTGAAGAATCTCGTTACGCATTTCGATATCTTCAGTCAAATTGTTGAAGTTTTTTCTTCTATAGAAGTAAATGCCGACTAAACACAGAACAATAACGAATATCGAAGGAATTACTGTCGTCAAGATTATTTTCGTTTGTTCATTTTTATTTATTCTTTCCGACGAAACTTGAGTGCTTGTAATAATACTTTGTTCAGTCGATACCAGAATACTTGAAGAGGTTAGCATCGTTATTGTCTCGACGCTAGTGGTTTGCGTCGTGGTGCTAAGAGAAGATAATGATGTCCACTCGGTGAATGGCAAATCAGTACTATTATTTGAAACTAATTCACAAAATAGATCTATACTTGTACATCGCCTACTTAATTCATCTACGACTGATTGATTGTATAGACAAATGGGGCGATGTTCTGTGTCATAGGAATATATAAAACAATTACATGGATGTTCAATATCCACGATTAAAATTGTCTTATTCAAAATATCAACAATTGATTTGGTTAAGCAATAGTCATTGTCAGTTAATCGGATACCATATAGAATAATACGAGGTCCTGGTGGATAGTTCCAATTGATAGACGAATCTTCACTATTAACATCAGTTTTTCGATAAAGCCAACTTTTTTCAGTCATACGGACTTCAGAAAGGTCCAAATAAAATAATGTTTGGAGCTTAATAATGATAAACCAATTGATTTCGATCAAATTTGTACAGTTCGAAAATGATAGACTTGAAATTGTTGATGAGATAGGATAGAGAAATGAACTTGTTTGATTCTCGAACAGTGATTTGTTGGATGACACTGATTCTTTTGTTTCAAGCGATGAAAGTCGATTTCCAGCCAAATTGAAATTGTTGATGATCGTTCCATTGAATGTCATTGAATCGATAGATTCGATTTGATTATAACTTAAATCCACTGATTTAAGTTTATGTGCTTTTTCAAATATATTCCCATCCAATGTCTTTATTTGATTGCAGCACACTTTCACTTCGTCTAAATTAGTCATATGTTTCAATGGACTCAAATCATGTAGAAAATTATTTGATATAACGAGTAAAGTTAACGATTCATTTAATGGATATAAAAACGATGCTGTTTGATTGTCAAGTGTTAAAGTTTCAAGTGATGTTAGACGATTATTATCCAAATTTAATTCGGCCAAACGCAATCCAACAAATGAGTCGGGTTCGATGTTTCTTATTCGATTATTAGAGAAGTCCAATCGCGATAAACCAGCCATATTGTTGAATATATTTACTGTAATTTCTTCAATAAAATTATTCTTCAAGTCAATTCCACGAAGATTTTGAAAATTTTCCAACGAGGGTAATGCAATCAAGTGATTCGATGTTAGATCCAAGCCAGCAAGATCTGTCGAAATACTTTCGATAAGAAGACTAGAATTTGTCAACGAACAATTGCTCACTGCTATCTCGAGAAGTTCGATTGTAGACGATCCATTAGAAATAAATTCCATGTCACCACAGTTTCGTATGCTCATCTGATAGAATCGAGCACCGTCCATCGACTTCAAATTCAATTGATATGGAAGTTTGTATATATGACTGTACTGTATACTATCGATATCTATTTCATAGTATACTCCATGGCCAAATGCATAATCAGCAAGTTTGAAATTTTGTGGTGAAACAAATTTTATCTCGATCGATGAATCGGAATATTCATGGAGTGGTTGAAAAGCATTCTCTTCTATTTCGTCCATGCCATTGATAAATGTCAAATCAATTGACTCACCATGCAAATGAAATGTTGATGAAAAATTTGTAAAGGTTAAATACGTTAAGCGGGTCAAATTATAAAATGTGAATGAATTTTGACGATGATTTGCCGAAACGAATGATGCCCAATCTACGAAACTGTCCTTTATTGAATTTTTTCCAGTGCAAGAAACAAATGACGTATCGTCTTCACAATAGCAAGTCAAAACTAAATTGTCCAAACAAACATTTTCTAAATTCGTCCGATTAATAATTGAAATCAATTGAATAATACAGAAAACAAAATTTAATGCAAACATTCGTACAAGAATTTCTTTTTAGCAGAAACAAATCTTGACGAGTGTCATACAGAAATTATTCTTTATCTCTGTATGACCAACATAAAATTTGCCGATAGTCGCAGGCGTAAAGATGAGTCATGCATACAGGTAGATAATATTCATTGCAAGGGTGTAAGTATTGCACCGCCGCACCAGATGTTACTTCAAGGTGCTGAGAAGGTGCAAAGGTACTGAAACAGTCATAGAATTCTGAAGAATAACATAGACATTGAAGTTATGGCTAGAGAAGACTTGAGGGTGAGGGTGAGACAAGTTAAGACAAAACAAAAATTGGTTGTTCACAATATCTAAAAATGACTATCAAGTGGCCAATACTACTGTCCGTTTCAAAATATATTGTGCGTCACTGATTTTTGAATAGCTCAAGAACGCAACGAGCTAGAGGTCTGAATTTTCACCAATCGCTACAGGCTTTCAAGGAGCACAAGTCTACAGTCAATCCAAGAGCAGACTCTTGTGTAGAAGGTATTGCAGTTTCTAAATGTTTAAAAAAAACAGCTATAAAAGTATGGCAACTGTTGTTGTTTGAAGGATAGATAGGCTAGAACCTCTGCTGTTAATCTACGCAAACCCGATTTTGATATCTATTGTGGTTCGGGAGATATTCTATTTTTACCGAAGTGCACTTATCTCTTTATTTACTAGCAGTAATGGTCATTTTGTATGAAAGGCACTACTGCACACAAAGATTTATAGAGCTCTATGTGGAGTTTACTACACCAAAAGTATAAAATTAAACTAATATATCTCGAAAAAGATTTGAAAAAACGTTCGTACAATCTTCCTTAAACTGGACGGATATGCATAGGCATACTTAACGCTTATTGATGTATCGCGATCTATGCAGGCTGAGCCACAGAAACCGGTGCGTTATCACAGCTCTATAATAGATAAGTCACATTTTGTTTTATTTTTGTCTCTTTTATATCTGTTGTAGAGAAAAATCGCACCGTAATTTTTCTCTCGTCTTAACTATAGAAGAGAAAAATGGTTATAATATTCCATTGTATAATGTCAACGAACGACTCAGTCCCATGTTGGGAATATCACAACGGTCCGTATCGAGCTACATCGTCAGGTGGATGACAGAGAATCTCAAAGAAGTCGAACAAAATCAACAAGATCTTCATCACCAAGAGGAAGAGTCAATGTTCGAGGATCATTTTGTTCAAGAAAAGAAGGCTATAGTGGAAGGAAGCGTATTCGACTGAGTGAACATGTAAAAGACATGATCAGGCTTCAATTTCATAGAATACTACGATTGAAACGTGAATAGCCAGCATCGACCAAAGTATTAGCTTGTTTAGAATTGCATTGCCTTGATTTGCCGATTGCATCAAAAACAACGTTATGGCGACATATGATAAGTATATGCGTAGATTAAATCATCAACGGTTAGGAAAATAAACGTTTCAGTTTCATTTTAGCTTGTCTTCGCGTGTACCAAGACGCTCCGATGATATTAGCTTTGTTACTGCACCAGCAAAACATTTCCGAATATTAGATGAACGTCGTGTCGATCATGCGACGATATTTGATCAAAATGAAACATGGTGTAATGCTGGTGAGGAGAGGAGAAGTATTTAGATAGCTGAAGATGGTAGTGGCCGCTTGAAAAAGTCTGATACGAAAGATGAGATTGAAGAGATGATTATTTATTTGTATACAATACTATTGAATCAATCTTTTCGAGATAAAAGGCTGGCAAAAAATGAATTATCAATGAACTTGGATCCACTGGATATATTCACATGTGGTGCTGAAAATACAATGGACGAATCTTGTTTTGCTAAATGGACAACGGAGGTGTGGGTATGTACCAATGGAAATGATGCAGCGAAACGAGCACACCGATCCACACTCACACCCTATCAGATTAGCTTCATTGCAAAATATGGCATGGAAAAACAGGTAAACTAGTCATTTTTTTTTGTTAATCTCCTCGAATCAGACATTTAAACCTGATTTGTACATGTTTATTTTGGTTACATTTCTACTTCTTTTTTCTATTGATTTTTATCTCGTTCGATGAAGTTATAGTAGTGTGTTGTACTTTGATATTGATATCTTGTGAAACTTTTTTCTATTTTCGATCCCTGAAAAGGTTTCTTAGGAAATATATTGAAATAAATAAACCTTGAAAAGTATTTTATCAAGCCTTTTATGGTATTTATTTCTTTTGAGGCTTTGTATTTATGAGCAAAGCCTATTAAAATTTAGTAAACTATCACAGAAACAATCGAGAAAAAATTCTACTAGATGACTAATAGATACATATGATGATCAAGATGAAATTTTAATATAGCGTTCAACGTTTCAGTCTTTGCAAGACCATTTCATCTTGATCATCATATGTATCTATTAGTCATCTAGTAGAATTTTTTCTCGGTTATTTCAATTTGTCTATTTTTATGTATTTATTTATCACAGAAACCATTAAATGTTTTATAGTACCGATTTCTTTTAGTATCTGAGTAGAGATGTGCATCTTGATGTCTCTAAGATTGTTAAGGAATTCACATCTCAAACTCTACACAGTCATGTCTTTAGTGTAATATTTTCACATAGTCAAAAAATTGTATATATGCCCTGCATTTTCTTACTTTAGTACACTCTTCTCTTCCTAAATATCCCTCGTGTTGGAATTTAACATATCCACTTCATTCACAACGACTTCTGTTACTTCATAGAAGCAAGAAGAACTTCAACTACATCGACTGATTCATGCAATATAAGCATTTGTTCGAATTCAGTTTTCAAGCGGATTTATTTTCACTCGTAATTTCTGTTTATGAAGAAAATTTAATGTCATCATGCACAAAAATGAATCAGAATGATATTTTCATTGAAAGAGAAGAACTGGTCTGTTTCTAATTAGTAACTTTTTCGTTTTTCTCTTAGACTGGTGGGACGAAAAGGGTCCACACAACAAACTTTTGACTATAAAAACCGAGAGCAATTTGCAGAAATGTCACTGTACTTCAAACGACTTTCAAAATGACGAACTTCATTTTGCTCTTCATTATTATGGTTGGTTTTGGGATGGTTGCTGCTAATCTGGATGTTGCACTGCAATCATTCTTGACTTCGCTCTCCGGAAAAAGTTCTACTAGAGTCAAGAGCAATGCTGTCAAAGGTCTATTCAATTTGTACAAGGCAGAATTAAATCATCATCCAAAAACGGCATCTGAAGAAAATCTTCGTTTAAACTCATTCAATGAAACACTGAACGCTATTGTGTATCATCATCAACTAGGTGATGAAACATATAATCTCAGTCTCAACGAATTTGCAGATTGGACGCCGGATGAACTGGCACGGTTGCGCGGTATTCGAATACCTGAAGAGTCCATCAAAAATACAAGCCTCAGAAAAGGTCAGCGTTTATTGACGTGGAACGGGAAAGTAGCACAAGGTAGGGCGACTCCACCGGCATCCTTCGACTATACCGACAGAGTAGTCGCAGGAACAAGTGTACCAGTAGTAAGTACTGATTCTGTTTAAAATCGTAGCAATCGTATTTTTATGTTAAAGATTTTACCTATTAAAAGTCAAGGACAATGTGGATCATGTTATGCATTTGCTTTTATCACTTTGCTCGAATTTCTACATTCTATACGAGTAAAGAGTAAAACAGCTCTGAGTGAACAGCAGATCGTTGACTGCTCAACAATGGATAATGGTTGTGGTGGGGGTTACTTTACTAATACATTCAATTATCTGAGGAGTAACACTTGGCAAGTAAATAGTGAAGCATTTTATACTTATAAGGGCGTAGCCAGTCGATGCGCATTCAACAGCGCAGCAAGTAGTAGAACGCGATTCGGAACTCTTGCCTACGCTCGAGTTTCAGTAAATAATGCTGTCGCTATGCAACAAGCGCTGATTGACTATGGTCCTCTGTGGGTGTCGCTGTTTGTTGGCGACAATACGGCATCAGGCAGGCAGATCTCTTTGGGATTTAACGCTTACAGAAGTGGTATTTTTCAGGCAAGTGGATGTCCGACATTAGTAACGTCGACTAACCATGCTGTTGTAATTGTTGGATACGGAGTTGATACTGCAACAAACATTCCATATTGGAAAGTGCGCAATAGTTGGGGAAGCAATTGGGGAGATAGTGGCTATTTTCGAATTCGACGCGGCGTCAACATGTGTGGCATTGAATCCGGCCCATTCTACATTGGAAATGCAGCCTAAATTCTTCCAAGAGTCATATCTGTATTAATAGCATAAATTGTGCTTGCAGTTTTCTCTTCATAATCATTATAAGTATTCTAAATACTAATTCTCACATTACCATACTTGAATAAATATGATTAAATGAAATTCAATGAGTTCTGTAGTAGTTTACTATATATATATATATATATATAAAAGGTTTCATTCGTAAATAAAAGAAACTTCAAACGATAGCACCACCGTAAACGACATCGTTATTTTAGATCTTCTCAGACATTGAAAATCGAAAAGTTTTCATAGAACAGCTCTTGAAATTTCACTACTAAACATCAAAATCAAAGTAGACTTCATTATTAGAATTTCAATTCTGATCGAGCTAAAGCGACGTAGCCAAAAAAACCCATCGAAATTCTCGATGTACAACCAATTTTCAGAAAATGTTGTCTTTCAATCTCTAATGGCAAAAATAAATAGCTGCTAACTTTCTCTCTTGAGGAACCCATATATATTTTCTCAAATAAATGACTTAAACAAATACAAGTGGCATAAATTAAAAAGACATATTCAGATTTATGGACGAAGTATGGGTGGCAAACTTATAATTATAATTGAAGGATAACTTCCAGCATAGATGTAAATAGAGGATATTGTATTGAATTAAGTAATGGGACAGCGAATGAAATCGGCGTATGAATAGTAATATAGTTTTACATGGCGAAGTTGTAGAAACACAGAGAGACGGTGTAGGAATCCCAATAAAAGAATTAGTAAGAAAGTATTTTGTGTACAAATTTTAGAATTTCGCTTTCATGAAATAGAAAACAAGTTTCGTGAGATCCTTACAGTGTTCTATTTTAATAGGCCTATTGATTTTGTTCTCGAAATTGAGTGTGTCAATTTCTGCCAACACTCCCAACCATTCTTCACAATTTATTTAAAACACGTCAGTGAATGCTTAGACAATCTTCAGCACTATTTCATAAATACAGATAACTGTGTAAATAATGTATCGGATATATCTCGAGCGATATAGACAAAGAGCATAGACTTCTTGATCTAAGAAAAAACAATTGCATTCTAACTGGATGCACGTCGGAAATGTCCTCGTGCCAAATGAATGAACATCTCTCAAATCTGTCATCGTGCCAATCATTTCTATTACAAGTTTAAACAAACGTAATCATTCTTTGCAGCTTCCTCAAGACTTTATCTAAAGATTCAGTGTTTGAAAATAAGCAACTGTTCTGATAGTCATTCATCGATGCACTACACATCGTTATAATTATCGCAATGAAATTTCTGTGTGTTAGTCTTTTTGAATCACAATGACATCATGAATTTAAATAAACTAAAAAACACTGAAATTATTTAACAACCGTTCATTTGAAGAAAAAAGTGAAAGATTATCATACCGTTGAGCATAGAAAACTCGTTGAAAAACAGATTTTATCTTTTTATCTCAATGGAATCGATGCTGATCAACAATTTTTTTCTCGTTTCGCGAAAATTCATAATATTTACAGATGCCCGATGGCATTCCTTCGGCTGGGAAGTCAAAAGAAACAGAAATTTAAATGAACCATTTGTCAAGAAAGACTAAATTTAGTCACTTTTCTCTTTCTCTATTCATATCTTTGAATAATATATGATGTAGAGAAGTCAGAAAAATATATTTCATTTTCTAGAATGTTCAATAGTTGATCATTCTTTTGTTTTCTTTATCATAAGTTGATAATAAACTGTAAATATCAAATGTACCAATGAATTTTTGTTTCTGATTTTTCTCTCTGAAATTTTCAATTTTATATTAACATATCCAGATACCAATTGATAAAGAAAGAAAAATTACACATGCAACAGCATCTGTTTAAAGAGAGAAACAATAGAATTAACAACAGATATAGAAAAAAAAATGCGACGACATGAATTATAAGACCAAATAAATCTTTGGATTTTTTTTCTGTACTTTGACTGTTTTAAGATATACATTGACTGATTTGTGTATTTTTTTTCTCGTTTCAATTCGTTCTACATGCAATTCATACAATTTGATTGATTTGATTGTCTATTACCTTGTGATAGACTCGGCGAGATTCCCGATGTACCTTCAGTAGAATTCACTGAAGTCTTTTTAAGTATTAGTCTGGCCATTTCGAAAAACGCTTTTTCAACATTAACATTATTTTTTGCAGATGTTTCAAGAAATGGTATTGCATGTTCACGTGCTAGCGCTTCGCCACGTGCTCGTGTAATACAACGTTTATCGTCCATGTCGCACTTATTACCGACAAGCATTTTAACGACATCGTCCGATGCATGATCATCAATATTACGTAGCCATTTGTTTATATTTTCAAAGGATCTTGCTTGCGTCACATCATAAACAAGCATGATTCCTGTTGCCCCACGATAGTAAGATGCTAAAAATTAGAATTTTTTTATTCTTTCCAAATCTTATCATGCGAACAAATAAATCAATCTTACTAGTTATAGTATGAAATCTTTCTTGACCGGCAGTATCCCTAAATAATACCAAAAAAAAGTAAAAATAGAATTAATGAAACTAAAGTTAGACAACTGTATGTTGATCATCGGTTTTTACTTGTATCAATCACATGAAGTGAAATGTAGTGATCACTCAATTCTAATCTATGACAAATTTTAGACTATGTCTGTTGAAAGAAGAAGAGATCACAATAGACGTGTTAGAATTCAACGATTTAGACGACAGGTAATGATGATTATCTTTACAAATACATGTAGAGATTACTTCCCCTGAGGCGCTTGTATATAGAATTAGAAGACAGTATTATCTATTATTTTAATGCGTATTTATTGTCATCTATTTAATACAGCTCAACTCTTACCATATCTGTAATTTTATCTTGCGTCCATCAAGCTCAATTGTTTTTATTTTAAAATCAATTCCAATCGTAGAGATAAACGACGCATTAAATGAATCATCAGAAAATCGAAATAAAATACAAGTCTGTAAAAAAAAATGATACAGCAAAAAATGAAGTATTTCAATTGTTTTATTATATATATAAACGACTTACTTTTCCTACACCACTGTCGCCGATCAATAATAATTTGAATAGAAGATCATAATTCTTTTTGGCCATTCTTGGACCGATGTTCTACAAATATAAAATCAATCGTGCTTTAATATATCTATCGAGAACAACAGATTAAAATAATCTATATGCCATATCTAATATTTTTGAAGGAAAAGGGTGATTATATCCGTAATATCAATGAAAACTACCTTCAGACTAATGTCGACAATCGATGAACTGTCACGTTTGAGCGACTGATGTCGACGTGATGTAGATGACGAACGTTCATGTAACCAATGTTGTGCAAATTCACTCGTTCGCTTCAATGAGAAACATCGACGATGATGATGATTAGAATGAGGATGATGATGGCGACCAGACATAGAACATGTAACGACAGCTGACAACTCTTGTTCAATCTCTACGACAAGTGGCTACGTACAACGGCTGACACTCATCAGGTGCCGAAAGAGACGAGTGAAAGATAGAGAGAGAAGGAAACTCCATGCTACTCTTAACCTCGCCGCCAACGACAGCAATAGAATAGAACTGACCAGCATTTATTTTCTCGCGCTTGCGCTCGTTCTCTTTTTCATATCATTTGTATGTGTTGTACATCTACGAGTATGCATCTATTAGAAACTACAAAAAGAGGAAAGAAAAAAGAGCGATTGAGTAAGCGAAAGGCGGAGTGACAACCATAGAATATGTATTCATTCCATGTTTCAAGGCAATCCAACGAACGTCCCCTTAGATATAAGATTTGATCAACGATCAACATCTGACATAACGCACACATTCGGTTTACTATTAAAAGAAACGATAAAGACAATAATAATTTTGTTATAATCTATTTTTTCTTTGCTTCTTGTGCATTGATGTAACTCACACAAAAAATAAAAAAAAGTACAAGGAAATACATTAAATCAAACTAGGAGAGAAAAAACAAATAGATAGCAATGTGTATTGGATAGGAAATTCGAATATTTTTCGTGTTGACTATAGTATCCGTCTATATTTTGGACAAAAAAGAAAAATGAAAGCTATAAAAGAAAACAGGATTGATTCAAGCAAAATGAAAAAGTGAACATCAACAAGAAAAATAAAAGATGACATATGATGCTCAATAACTTCTTTTTCGTTCTTCCTAAGTCTAATCAGATATTTTTTTTCCTTTATATATCGAGAAAGATCGAACGTGAATCCTCGACGTATTGCTTAATTTTTCGGAGGAATAGTACTGCATCACGACCATCCAATATACGATGATCGTAAGTAAGTGCCACATACATCATTGGGCGGATCTCAATCTAATTAAGAAAGGAAATGAATGGTAATAAAAATAAACAAAAAAAAACTCAAACTATAACTTACTTTGCCATTTACAGCTACGGGTCGATCAAATATTCCATGCATACCAAGAATAGCAGATTGTGGTGGATTGATAATAGGAGTACCGAACAATGAACCAAATACTCCTCCATTGCTAATTGTAAACGTACCACCGTCCATATCTTCAATGGCAAGCGTGCCTTTCTTTGCCTATGCAACAGATCGATACAAATCAAAATCATGATAAAAAAAATACTTTATTTATTTACTTTTTCACCATATTCACTAATTGTTCGTTCAATATCAGCATAGTTCATTTTCTCAACATTACGAATTACTGGTACAACCAAACCCTAAGCAAATAATTTTAGTTTTTCTTCATTTATTTATTGTTATCGAAAAATACTTTTGGTGAAGCAACAGCAACACTGATATCAACATAATCTCGATAGACAGTTTCATTGCCGTCAATAACTAAAATTTTCAAAGTAAAAAATAAAATAAAAGTCATTATGTAATACAGAAAAAGAAGTTTTATACCTGCATTAACAATAGGATTATCAACAAGTGCACATGCTGATGCTTTAACAAAAGCTGACATAAATCCTAATTTCATATTATGACGTTTAAGAAATTGCTCGGCATATTTTTTACGAAACTCGACCATGTTACTAGAAATAATTCAAACATATATAATTTCCGATTCAATTACTATTGGTTTTTATTCAAACCTCATGTCAATTTCATTGAACGTGGTTAACATAGCACATGTATTTTGAGCTTCTTTAAGACGTTCAGCAATTTTCAAGCGCATTCTTGACATTTTAACTCTTGTTTCCGATCGTGTACCAGTAATTTTATGTGGATCGATTCCAGTAGCAGTTTGCATTTGTGTAGCAGGCGTCACTGAAATCTGTGATGTTGGTGTTTCACGTAGTGGACCTTTTGGTACAGTTGGCACTGAAGGTGTCGTACGTGGAGCTGGACCACTGGAAGCAGCTGATGCTTTCGATGGTTCTTCTTTAGTTTTAGCACCATCGGTAGTCTCTGCTGGTTTACCTTGTTTCAATGAGAAAGAGAAAAACAAATGATTCTAAGTCAATATTTAAGTTTTTGTTGTTTAGATACTGCTAAGAGATATTACGGGAGGAGATAAGTCACAGTGAGTCCAAGAAACCTTTCCTTCAATGAACATTCGGAGAAGTTCGCATTTTAATAAATTTACCTGATGCTGCAGGTTTAACACCAACCCCGCTTGTGTCAATTACAGCTATTTGAGCACCGGATATCACACTATCTCCATCTTTCACGATTAACGATGTAATGACACCTGCCGTTGGTGCATTGACACTCAAATTTGTTTTATCGGTTTCAATTTCAGCTATTGTTTCATCGACAGCTACTGCATCGCCAACTTTTTTTAAAAAGCGAATTCCACCATCTTTGACCGATTCAGGAAATGACGGTGTTACAACATTTACCAAATCGACTACAAAAAAAAATAATCACAACCTAATGCAAATTGACAAAAAATACATACAACGAATTGAACTTGTATGAAGACATCGTGTCAAGGCGTAGAGACTACCATGAGATGATCCAACGCCAAGTGTTTGATCGGAAAGCGTCTGTAGAAAACAGAAGAAAATGTTATTCTGTTGATTTATCTGATATAATTAAAACATCTTTTTTCTTTCAGTGCATTTTCTTCTCGACGAAAAGAAAAGATTTCTCAATGATATTCAGACTGTTAGAAAATGACGAGTCATTTAATACGTATTGAACTCTAATTTTTCTATTTCTCTGAATTTTGTTTGAACCTATTTTGTAGGCTAAAAAAAATGTTTTTTGCATCCGTGTCTTACTCGCTTTGTAAATGAATTGTTTTGTGTTGAAAAAATTCGAGTCGGCGATAGTGGAAGAGTCGAAAATGAACATTGTTGTTGATGAAAATTCGATCGATTTGGATACGTTGTACATTTTGCTACAGCAGCAACAGCTAATCTCGTTGTCGAATTTGATCGTAGTGCGCGTAATGATGCACTACGAAGTGAGACAATATGGGACATATCTATCTAAAATAGAAACACCAAAATAAATAAATATATATATATATATGTATAAAGAGAGAGAGAGAGAGATTTGCTCGATTGACATAGAATAAAACACCATACGAGAAGAAAATGATTAGAATAATACATATAATTGCATTTATTCACCACGATATGTAACAATATTTTTTTCTGTCTCATATAATTTTATTTCATACAATTGCACGTGATTATTATATTGCTTTTGAATTCTTGAACACAATTGTTCCCATATGAAAACACACAAATTCTCTGTAGTACTAACAATACTTTTTGTACGAAAATATTCCACATCTAAATCAAGATGTTTGTGATCGAGTATGTTCAGTACATAGATCTGAATTAGTTCTTTGAGATCACTTATATTCATAACCATGCCTGTGTTATCATCGATATGGCCAATAACAGTTACTTCAAGTACATAATTATGACCGTGTCCATTTGGATTATTACATTTATTAAATATCTGAATATTATCACTATCAGATAATAGTGTAGAATGAAGTCGATGTGATGCAGAAAATGTCTCTCGTCGTGTTAAATAAACTTTCGGTGAACGAGACATGAACTTTTTATCTAAAATAAAGATTTATTAAAATTTAATTTATCTCCCACTTGCCCCAAGAAAAACATAAATAAAATCAATACGAAGCTACTATGAACACCAATCACGATATACATATGATGAGCCAATTGAATTGATTCCATATTTTACCGATTTCGATCCAACAACGAAAGCTTTTAACCCACAACTCATCATTTCTTTTTACAAACGAAACAACAATCAATGTAGAAAGCTACGAACTCAACGTAGCCTTTTTACTCCAGTAAGTTTTATGAAATTCTCAGATAAACATCGCTTAATATAGTAAAACTAGCCGAACATATGAAATCAATTATTAATAACATAGAACTTTGTTTCTGAAATACGAATCTTATTAATATTTTTCATGCACTATCAAAAATATGATCTCGACAAACGAGCTGAAAAATGAGTTTAAAGAGCAGCTGCAGCATTTTCAAGAATCTCAAGCGATATTGTTTTAGCTTTCTACCTTGATGGAGTTTAGTTTGTATAAAAATTTGAAGTCTGTTTTGATTTTGATTATCAGCATTATTTAATCGGAATCGTTAAAATATAGAATGAATTCAATTGAACAGTCATAAGCAGTTTCAGATTGTTGTTCGTAGTAGCTTTAAAATAAAATCGTTGTGTGTATGTATAAATATATCTTATTGCAATTATGATTCAATTAAATATCTTGAAAATAATTTTAATATAATCACAGCAAAAGTGCTGAAATTATTTATTGACTTGGATTTATACGAATATTATTAATGGACCATTCATCTGTGATTGTCCACGCCTGTTCACCGGCGATAAATGTTGATAATACATTGAGTTTATCATCAAGAAAAATAAAATCAGCATCAGCACCATAGGATAATGTTCCCTTTTGACTTTCAATATGAAGTACTAAAAATATAGATAAACGAAATTTTCTTTTCGAAATAAATCGTTGACCTTAGCATAGTTTCTATCATTGTGACTAACGAAGATCTTACTCATACATCCTTGTAATATTTTATTGGCATTTGTTTTATGAATTCTTTATAAAATAGCTTATTTTTACCACATACGTCAAACAGAGAGTCAAGGATGAAAAATCTGAATTAATAAACAATAAAGTTCATATTTTGGCCAGTCGCTATGACATTCAGTTTGGATATAATCGTTGAAAATATTATAGACACTAAAGCGGACAGTGACTAGCAAAAATCTCAGTAGACGATGGGAGTTTTTTCAGCTATAAACTATTCATAGCGCTATTGATATAAAAATATCCTTTACGCAGGTAGTTTGGTTTTCCCTCTAAACTCGAAAGAGAACAAGCGGAAATAACGATTCTTGTCATCTCCTAAAAAGTACCGTTGTTCTTTACGCTAGTGAGTTGATAATTTCGAAGCATACACACAACAATAAACTGATCATTTGTACGTCTTCTTCTTTCTTCCACGAGAAACATATTATTGAAGTTCGTGTTACGTAATCAAGATTTTACTGATTAACGTATTCTGAGCTAGTCACAGCGCTAACTCAACTTCGTGCAGTTGTACGATTTCAAAGTTTATCAGAAAGAAATAATCTATCTTACTGCTACTGTTCAAGAAATATTCCGATTGAAAGCGCGCTATATCATTGGAAACTTTCTTACGGTCATTGACAAACTAAATTGTTATTTACTGAATCACATTTTTCTATCTAGATATTTACCTAAAGCAGGATGAAGAGTTGCTGCTTCAATTGAATCGACAATAAATTTATCTTTATCATTTTCACTTAAATTTTTCACATCACATTTATTTGTTTCTCCATCGAGTAACGCTTGCCTCATATTTTGAACACATTCACTCATTGATGCAATACTACCACATAATGTTTCTGTGCCGGCTATTGTTGCACGTTTATTTTTCACGGCTATTTCCTGAGGACCCAAACGATGGATGCCTTCAGGCAACCCTAACGCGTCTAGAGCATCGGTCACAAGTACAAGACCTTGTGGATGAACACGATGAGCAAGACGGATAGTAGCGGAATGTGTATGTATTCCATCAGCAATCAGACCATAGTGGATAACAGTTGTTGCCGGAACACGATGACTTGTTAAAAGACCTTTTTTTGTACAATTAAAATTTATTATGAGATATTTAAGTTATTATTATTATTTTTTTTCTTTTCCTGTTCATACCAAGAAGATTAGGATGACGATGATGAAATCCAAGCATGGCATTAAATAAATGTGTAATAAATCGAGCACCAGAACAAACAGCACGTTCGCCTTCGTCGAGTGACGCGACTGAATGACCAATTGAAACAACTAAACCATATCTGTCAACTAGCTCAGGTATAACTTTTTCGATCATATTAGGAATTTCAGGTGCAAGAGTAACAATCGAAACGTTATCAAATGAACCATAACAGGCTAATAGATCTTCAGTACCATGCGGAGCTTTAAGAAGACATTCGGTTCGATGTGCACCATGCTTCTCTTTATCTATAAATGGGCCTTCGAGATGCATACCTAGTTAATATATATTTTATTTTACTTTCTAAAAATGTGTCAATTTTATAAACTAACCAAGAATAGCTGCTCCGTCCTTAGCTGAACCAGCTCGTCGTTTATATTTTGGTAATATTGTTTTATATGCATCGGTATTTGAACTAACAATGGTCGGTAGAAATGCTGTTACACCATGCGATGTTAATTTTCTTGCAACATCGATTAAGACTGCTTCACTTGCTGTATCAGGTGATGAAAAATCGTGTCCAAAAGCTCCATTAATCTGTAAATCTATGTATCCAGGTGCTATTAAAATTCCTTGACAATCATACTCAATATCTGCTAGAATTTTTTCATCGAAAAATATTTTTTCAGGATCGACAATTCTTCCATTACGAATCCACAGATCATCGATAATGAGCGCGTGATTCCGCAATAATTTACAATTACGAAAACGATATAGAGTCATTGTGAAGTAAATACTGTTTCAAAGTTCACCGAAATAATGTCATCATGTTGGTTCGAAAAATTGAGTACGCTAAAAAAATATTCTGTTGTTGAGTAGAGAGGCAGCCATTTTTAACTTCGTTTGATCATTTTCACATGGCCAATAAATGATATCTATTGAAATTAGCTTACTGAAGAGGTCGCTTTTTTCGTAGTAGGCTGAAGCGAACAGATGCTATTTTTAATGAGGTTTTTATTTCCACAACAAGATGACATTGATTTATAAATGAAAAAAAAAGAGATTGAATGTTATTCACTGTTTGCAAAAGATTCAAAACGATATAACAATCTTGTTCTAAAATAGTAATGCTAGTCTTTACGTTTATCATCATTTTTATGGGTATACTTTCGATTAGCTTTTTCTTGTTCATATTTTATGCACAAAATAGAGTGTATATCGTGATAAAAGGGAAAATGACCAAAATGGTGTGCATGTGACTTTGTAAGACGAGATAATATCTCATATACTACTTATCTCGGGTTGCTGAGAAAGCCATTGGCAAGCATTGGTTTCCGATATGTTTAGAATCATTAATAATTGTTACATGAGATGGAATAGTCACATTGAATCACTCTAAGATAAAATTGAATATACATCTTTGTTGCAGATGACGGGACATACATTGGTGGGCAGAATGGTACCTTTCTAATACTCAACTAATTGAAATTTTTAACAGTGAAACCTTCGGGGGAAAACCCTGCAGTAGAGATATGCTGACTATTGACCAAAAACTAACAGATTAAGTAAATTCTCATTGAACAAGATATAGCGTAAATACATAATTTTTCTCGCTTGCCAGAAGGCAACGACTTGTACAATCCTAACCAGCCCAAGAAGTTTGATATATCGTTTCAAGTTTTCTCCAGTAAGCTTATCTTCAGTAGCAGAAACTTTTCAACAAGTACCAATTAGAAAACAAAAGCACAGACACAGAATTATTATCTACTGACAAAAAAAAATAGAAAATGCCTGTTTTTCAGCACATGCAATCACAGTCAAAAACAGGTCTTTACGATCCCTACTCGACGAAGTGCGATCTCCTGTTTTGATATAAGAAAAGGTTTAATTAGAATGTCAAAATTTATTACAAAAAAGAGCTTTTAGATTTTCATGCTCATTTTATCACGTTTGTATTAAACCAAACATATTTTAATATTATTTGTTTTCTGAAATATTAAGAATTGAATTAAAATAATGATCGGACCAGTTTCTAATATTCTATATCAAATGCGTTGCAGGCAGAGATTTTATAAATTAAATCTCAGAAGAGGGTTTCTCTAAAAACCACCGAGTTCATTTCGAGTGCTCCTACTCAAAAGGATACAACATTCTGGACAAAAAGAGATGCATGTTACAACCTTTGAATAGTGATCAGTTATTTCAGTCAAGAGTAAGACGGAAAATTTTCTATTCTAGATGATACTAATCATAAAAACGAAACGTTTTCTTTTGAGAATTCTTTCTCTAATATTCTAACTTGATTGGCTGTTTCGACAAATTTTAATTATTTCGGTCTGATATTTCTGAGCAAGATGATATATGCCGGTGATTTCAATCATTATCATTTCCCCTTTCAATCTTAACACGATATTGATTAGAAGTTTACATTTTAATTGTCGTTATTGCTGCAGATTTATTCTTCGGCTTACAAATAAAAATAACATTGTAGCTGATAGATTGAAAATCTAATGAAATAAACACAAACTACATTTTGCTTTAGCATCGGTCATTCTTTTTTATTATCATATGGTATGGTATTGGATCTATTCTTGTAATTATTAATAATATTGGTCGATAATCAGATTCTCTTAAAGAGTATAGAGCTTCGAATATTTATTATTCATTTAATAATTTGCGTCAGCAAAAATTATGAAAAATGATGATTTACGAAATCTGTTATGCTACTAAAAACAAATTGATCATTCAGTAAAAACATGGCCAATTACTCATTCGGTTTCGAATAAGTTTCAATTCTAATCAATTATCGAATTATAATATGCGACAAAACTATTAAATCAATAAACAAACAAAAGACGCAACCTTGCTTTTTCGTGTATATATTTGCCAAATATGATGACGTAGAATCCCTATGGTATCTACTTACCGGGAAGACCACCAAGTATTCAATCGCTTTTTCGTTGAAACTACATGTTTTATGTAGCTCCCAAGGAGTTATGAATACGCTGAAAATATTTTGGGCGGATAGCTTATTGTTACGGAAATAGACCATTTTTATGGCATTGTTTTATGATTGCCGTACTCCCTCTCAGGAACATTAGAAAAATTGATTTTCGAATTTTGATTTGAAATTTTATATAACAATAGAGCTCAACGAGAATAGTGTTTTATGAATGTTTTTGGCCATTGAATTTGCTTTTTTTAATAAAATCTGCCACTTTACTTGAAAGATGTAAAATAAAAATTTCACAATAACTGTGTCTAGTGATAGGAAACGTAGAAAGATCTGAAATGTTCATAAAAAATTGTTCTCCTTAGGGCGTCTTTTTATGTAAAGGTTCAAGTTGAAATTCGAAAATCAATTTTTTTAATGTTTCTGAGGGGGACCCCAGGCTCTCACTAAAACCCATACCTTAGAAATGGTCTATTTTCGTAACAATAAGCTATCCGCCCAAAATATTTTCAGCGCATTCATAACTCCTTGGGAGCTACATAATGTAAGCAGTTTCAACGCAAAAGCTATTGAATACTTTGTGACCTTCCCTCGTTAGTGTGTAATACAAGGAAAATTTCTGTACAAAAGTATGTATCTATCCTTGCAAGAACGCCTACGTAAAATACAATATACCACGAATCATTGTTATAAAGTTTTTAAAAAGCAGTGCTCGATCAATGAATATTCAACAAGGATTTGTTTTTCTCAATCGGTACTGTTTATATAAAAATATTGGCAATTATAGGCAACGTTATAATAGAGAGAGAGAAACTGGCATGTTTCTTAACGCTACTGATGGTCGTAATACATATTTGCCAATTTTGTTTCTCTCGGTTTCCTATGCGTAAAAAAAATATGAAACGAAATAATACAATGACGCGATCGCAGAAGTGCAAACATCAGTGTTAACCCGATATTTCTGTAGTCTTTCTTATGAAAAATAAAATTCATATTATTAAAAGGAGAAAGGAGACCAAATACATAAAAAAGTTCACAGGTCGAAAGATTTGAAAGCCAAAATATATTTCTACTTATTTAATTGCAATCTATATATAGAATCTATCCAATCACAGAGCATTCTCTATAGAATTCATTTTCTTCGATTTCAATATTATAAAAATGTGAAAATTCGATAAACACTGCATCACAATGTATCGAATTTCTGACGCCTAAACTGATTAATTTTCGGTTGGCTAACGAGTGTTGTGATGAGTAGAGATATATTCAGCTATGAGAGATTTCACTCTACAAAGATCTTCATACTTAATTGAAAATTATAAAACACTGTGCCGAGCGTATAATAAAATGTATTTTCAGTGGTTATAACACTGCAATTTCCAATTAAAATCAATTGACGAATATCAGTTCATAGTGTCAACTAGATCTTTTAATTTCAAAGCAAAAATTTTACTATGAGACCGGTGTTAAGCAACCATTTGTCTTCTACTGATAACATACTCTGCATATTTCTAGCGTGAGACTAACAATTTGAATTTATATTTTCGTTATAAGAGATCAGAGATGTCCACTGCGGCTGGTACTGTGCCGCTGCCGCACTGGTACCGCGACACTATAAATAGTATGATCTACAGCAGTTCTCTGTTCTCTAATAAAAAATCGATTGTATAGCATACAATTCGTACGAATTATTACGTCAAATATCAGTATTATAATGAAATGGACAACAATCATGCATTTATTAGACCTTCAATTGAGTAACGAACATACTGTGAATAAGCGAGAACACCTATAAACTTGAAATATTAAATTAAGTAGAAAGCATTGCATGAATAAAATAGAGTATCCTTATTTCATTTGAATAGCTGATATTTTAGCATTGACAAAGCGAGCAACTATAGCGACTTATAGAAATCAACTGACCCTATGGAAACATTATTTGATATGGGCACGAAGCACTTGAGAATCTTGACTAAGAAACTCATTCACTATAAATAAATCTTGAGGTCTGGTCAGCTGGACGGTATGGAGAAAAGGTTCGCCTGATGTGACTATATAGTAGTAAATGAGTGAAACAATATAGATTACAACATGTTAAATAAAATATCTGCCATTTAAAATTCTTGCATCTAATGATGATTGAAACATTTTCGTTTATATAGTAATGTATGCCCATTATAAATGAGGTAGAATATAAATTCTTGAAAATCTAGTAGCATGGTCCTACATCAAGTCATCATATAATTACGTGATGACAATGTTTATATATCAGTTATATGATTAAAGAGCAATGAAAGTGAACTAATTGAGAAAGGAAAAATTGGTTTGCTTTGGATCAAACTGAAACAATCTACTTAAGTATTGTAGGTTCTATAGAAAAAAAATGAAATTTCAACCACTGCCGCGCTGCTACTGCTGTGACGGTTGCGGCGCGGCAGTGGTAGCGGCAGTATCGCCATGTACATCTCTGTAAGAGATAGATTGGCCTATTTTCGGTTGATTTAGCTCGACTCTCACGTTCATTTTTTTAGCATCGGTAAATGATAAACAATGAATCTGTTTCCATTCGCATCCATCTAAGATCAATATAGTGTGTGTGAACTATTAAACGATTCAAATTGTACACGTTTTACAGAAGATCCATCACTAAATATCCTGAAAGCACATCACTGAGTTTAAATTAGTTATTACGGAAACACACGAGCTAGCTCGTTCAAAGATCAACAATGGCCTAAAGTTACTAGATGGGTAAGAAATGATAATATCACTGTTGACATGTGAAATTTTTTCTTTTATATCCAATTGATAATTAGTCAGTTTAGGTATATTATTCTTGAAATGATGAGATTTTCTAACCATTGCTCTGCTATTCTATTCGAGTTTACAAAAGAGATCATTTTTATTAGTTATAATAACTCCTTCTCCATCATAATCATATGACAAGGAACCGAGAATTTTTCTGCATCAATGCCACAATCAATCAATGTTTTTGTTTCAATGATTTTGAAGCCCCACTTGGTGTACATATCAACTAAATGCTTGTTTACAGAAACTACTAGAAGAAAAACATGCGTATATCGAAATATTTTGGCCATGCTCTCGACAGCTTGCATCATGTATTGACCAATGCCACGTCTGACCATTTCTGGATGTACAGCCAGCAAGTTGATCTTGAGAGATAGTTTGGCATCAGCTGTTTCCACAGGTAGCTCACCGAAAGCTGCATGATTCATAAAGATGCATGCCACTATGGAACATCCGTCATTGAGAATTGCCGATTGCTCATGATCAGATGCAGTGAGAATAAGAAAAATGCCTTTCTCCATTATATTGTATACCGCATCGACGGTCTCCATACGATTTTGAAAAGCTTCCCGCTTATATCTGCGAAGAATTTGAAAAAATGCCTTATTAATCAGGAGAAAGAGACTTTCTGCATCAGCTTTTGTAGCAATACGTATAGATTCTTCTGATGGACAAATAAGATGTTCCACTGCTTGTTGCACAATCGTATCTTGTTCGGACGGCATTGGATGTCTCTTGAGTAAAAGATGGAACTTGTTTAACTGGGAATCTGGAGAAGCACTGTCATTATTATCACTCGCTCGCTTTATATACGATGATAATTTTTATTTATGATAAGGTAGCAGTCTTCTTGTTTTCGGTTTATATTTTAACATGTGCACAGTGAAGAAGACAGTATCGTCGTCTTTCTATTTCATAAAAAGAACACTGTTTTCCTTCTCGATACGATGAAGGTGAAAACGAACAACTGTACTCTTGTTCTTCTGAAAGTCATCGTTGTCAATACACAAACTTCTTTTTATTTATTCATCTACACGCATGAGCAAACGGCTTTGTTTGACCATTTTAATTTCAATACAAAATCGAAACAGCACATACGTAGATATTGTCACTTAAAAGAACAACATTTTAATTTTGTTATTGATATGACGGAACATGACATCATCTACCATCAACAAAACCTTGCATCAAATGCAATAAACACAGGAGTGTCATACTTGAAAATTGAGTTCAATTGTCATGGATATGTGATACTGCTGAAAAACCTCTCTGATTTAATTTCGAATATTGTTAATCTAAGTATCATGCATACTTGATTACAATGAAGCTTTTCTGAAATTCACTTTATAATGGTAAAATCGAACAATCTTTCATTTATATTTGTTTTGTTTATAGATATGCCAATTTTTTTGCTTGATATTTTTCTTGTATATGCTCTGAATATTCTTATTAATATAAGAGTACTTTCAATAGCACAAAAAAATCACTTTATTAAGCAAAACAACTCATCGTTATTTTTTATCGATGATTATGATATTGGTTACTATGTGTAAAAAATATTGTTAGTTTTTCAAGTGTAAAAGCCATACTATTCCTGACTTCGCGCTCGAATACCTCTACACACATCGATTAGTCATCCTTCGCACTATCGCAAGGAATGAGTAACTGATATCATGATTTCGGCTACTGAAATCAGCTACTTCCCTCTTGCACGGTTGAAAGCATCAGTAAACAATGATTAAGTTTCAAGTCAAAAGTAAAATTGGTATGTACAAATATTCTCCTCGATGTTATTTCCTCGCGCGTCCTTAATGTGAGTCATTGAGTCAACTATTTTCTTTTTGTTTTCGTTATATGCATCAATCAAAAGGTCTGTTTTTCATCTGTACGAAAAAAAAATTTACTACCGACTGGTTTGCCACGTTACTTTTTTTCGTTCGTTGATGTGAAGTAAGACGCAGCTATAACTCTACATCAGTAACCATTTGCATAAAAAAAGAATTTTTCAAGTATTTCTTTCACATTATTTTATATTCGTGCGTTCGTTTGTATTCACAATTAGATTCTACATTGCTTCTTTTCCGTTTTCGATTTTATTTATGTATCATTTAAGGTAACTCGCAGTATAAGTTAACAGTAGAATATGACTGAAATCAGTTCGAATCAGAGGCTGATTACTCGGTGAAAAGCATCCTATAGAATATTTTTTATTATTTCAATATTGAAGATAAGCGAGAGGGTTTGGATGAGAAATAGAAGTGGCAGTCATGTCCACACCATTTGATCCACATTTTCTTGTTATCAACAAGAACAAACGACATTCTTCGTCAAGTACACCTATTCTTCAGGTTTGAGTCAATTGACACTGATGGATTTGCATCAAAGACTAAGATCATTGTGTAGTTCCTCGAGAACTATCTAGTTAGATATGATGATTAAGATGGCGGTGTGGCTAGCCATTGTAATTTGACGTTGTCTCTTAATTCTACTTGCAATGACAATTTCAAATTTATGCTCTTCTCTAATCTTAATTTATGAAACACTCGAGTGATTCAAGCTGGACGCATTTCTGACTGTGAGAACCTAGTAGTGTGTACAACTGCGAGAAATTTCAGCATAATTAACCAAGATGTTCTGGAGATGTTGATTCTTCAAAATCTTCTCTTTCTGCGGGGTCCACAGTTTTACGATCGGTCGTAGCAAAATCATTTACTGTCGGCGCCAGAAGTCAAGGCAGGTGGATG